>JAVSBS010011897.1:24001-57992 GCA_033124195.1 Coracias cyanogaster | reverse complement strand
CTTACAGAGCAGGAACTAATCAAGCATGCACTAATGAGGCATGATCTTATGAAACAAGCATTAACGAAACTTCAAAGTGCTACCTTTTGAAGTACAAAGCTGACAAAAACAGGTCCAGATAATTACCTAACTAACTACTCAGTCAAGTCCCAGTCCAGGCCCCAAGGCTGGCCTAAAAATCAGTCGCCACCCACTCCCATAGCCGCAAGGAAGTGACCAATCAATTTGGACTAAATTCTAATAGTGGCATTTAAGGACTTGCTCCCTAACATATATATTTATATAACATGGTCAACCTCCAGCAGGAAGAAAGCAATACCGTCACCTTGCCAAGAGGAAACAGCTGGGGGCTAAACTACACA
Source organism: Coracias cyanogaster (assembly GCA_033124195.1). Taxonomy (NCBI): domain Eukaryota; kingdom Metazoa; phylum Chordata; class Aves; order Coraciiformes; family Coraciidae; genus Coracias; species Coracias cyanogaster. The sequence goes on along the minus strand of JAVSBS010011897.1, from coordinate 57,630 downwards.
AAGCTGTTCAGTCCTGTGTCTGCAGGAGACTGTTTTGAAGTTAACAGAGAGAAGACAAATTCCTGATCTTGGCAGCTGGAGCTTTACAGCTTTGCTATCTGGAACTTCGTAAGACAGTGTTTAGGAGTTTCTCTAGCTAATATACCAAGGGAGTGACAAAACCAAGGGCTGGAGTGTCCAACTCTTGTTGCTTCCCTCCCTGCCTAACGGAGAGTTAGTTAATACAAAGCAGGACAGCTACAAAATTAAAATCAGGGCCACATCCAGAAATAACAAACAGTCTGGTAGCTAAGGATTCTTGCCAGACATGCAGAAGGCTGCCTTGTAGGTCCTGGCTCTGAACCAAAGCCAAGCAAGGACTCGAGTTTGGTATCCAGCACCCGTATCAGCAGGTTACAGAGGCTGTAGGTGCACTTATATTCTCCATCAGCAAAACATTTCACTAGGCTAGAGAAACCCTGTGAAAAATTACTTGTTTGGGAATTTTTCAGAGCTTATCAGTGTAAGATGTGTTCCTTCAAAAAGGCTGCGGATGAGGCTACCTGGAGCAGAGAATGGATTTTGAGATAATCTTCCAATCAGTTCAGCTCTATTGTCTCATCTGAATTTCCAAGGCTGAGGTACCAATGGATCAACTGTCATTTGGAACTGTCTGGACTTGTTCAAAATGTGCTTCATCCAAAAAGATGCTCTTGTCAATACTTTGCTTTGACTACAAACTGTGCTTCGCAAGAATCACTCCCTAGATGGCCTGCAGGACCATGGGAAGAATGCACGTAATAAAACAAAAAAGTGGCTTGCGCATTGGTAAGGAGAATGGAACAGGAAAGTGATGCATTCTAATATGTTATCTTCCAAATACTTCACTTGCATGAAACATAACTCTATACTAGTCAATATATTACCTTCAGCCAGAGTTCAGCTCATTGTTGACTTTAATCCAGAAGACACTAAGCCCTTGTGTCAGGTAAAGCCTTTATAGGCACCGTGTCAGGCAAAGACTTTATAGGAACTATGGATTCTAGCCACTCTCACAAATATATCTATAAATATGAATACAGTTTGCATACTACCAGTATTTAACATGTGCCCTGAGGAAGAACCTCAAAGTCTAACATATTAAATGCACCTTCTTCCTCTAGGTACCATAGGAGAGCAATAAATGACATTCCTAGCGTTTGATCTGAAGCTTATTATTTAAATAGATCTCAGATGACTGTGTGTGAAGCATGAAAGACATTGGGACTTCAACTTGGATTAATTTCCCGCAACACTAGAAAATGAGGCTGCGCCACACTACCGCTCAAACTTCCCCCCCAAAAATCTGCTTACTGGATTTCAGATAGAAAGAGATCATTTTCACCATTTCATCACTTGTTCATGCATCCCAAGCTTGGATTTAGAATATTCCACTGTTGACCTACTCTACTAGGTCACCCACTACCCTGTCACCCACTTTACCTTCTGCCATGTGGACCGCCGCCTTCCCACTTTTTGCACGATCTATGTCTGTTGTGTATCATAAAGATTTTGAGCCACACCTGAAATCTCTGGAATTTTAGTCTCTCCCAAATCACTGTGCCTTTAGCTTCTTCAGTAGCTCTGGTTTTGATCTGATTTATTAGTACTTGTCTTTATTTTTACTACACATTCAAGGAAGAAAATGAAAACTGTCACACAAATTATTGTTCTCATACACATACTGGAAGCAAGATAAGGGCACTGGATGTAGATTTAAAGCCCCTTCCTTTTACTTAAAAATAGGAGGATTATTTTCACTGGAACATCTAATAAAGTTTGCCTAACTTTTTCATAGATATGTTTTTGCCCTTTTTTTTTCTCCAACAGAAAAATATTTTCCAAGGACATTTGGATACATTTTAAACAGACAGGAAATATGCGGGATCATATCCTCAGCTGGTGTAAACTGATGACAATCCACTTCTTTCAAAGCTAGCTTTGTGCAATCACCCTATTTTTCGCCAGTTGTGGCTCAAAAACTATCTGGAAAACAACCACTTTGGAAATGTTTACATGCCTGGCTGGTCTTATTCTATCCTCTTTTGTTTATATCTTAAATATTTTGGACTAGATATATGATTAATTCAGTGGAAATTTTGCCCTGGTTACTCACGAGTTGCTTTACAGCGGTTTGATTTAACTTCAGGGAGTGGAGAGATTGTGTTTACTGATGGAGGAGAAAGAAACAGCCGTCATAAACTCCACACTTTGACACTGCTGATGCGCAGGAATGCTGCATATTGCCCTGTCAGCACTGCACCAGCTTTCATACTTCTCCTCTCACAGTTTACCAGTGAGATTCAAGATTCCTGCAATTCCCAAAGTATCCAAATCTTCTAGACTGAGGCCAAAATCAAGTTATCACAGTAAACTTCAATGGATTGTTGTAGCTTTTCAAACTGTATTTATACGTCGAGGGGAGGATTTGTTTTGGTTTTCCCTCTTTGAAGCTCCAGAACATAATACTTTTTAACAAGATATTATCTTCTAATTAGGAAAAAAGAAAAGGCTTTCTGGCCCTAAAAATCGATGGCGTGCAAAATAAACATACAAGCTTTCCTCTTTCATGTTTTCCAGACCAAACATCTTTACACTCCTGGGAAGCTCCTACCTCCTGTTCCTATCAAAGGCAGACAGTGAGGAGGGGGATAGGGGAAGACAGGGCTTTCCGAATTGGTTTATTGGGGGACCAATTGTAGACTCCATGATGCTGCTTTTGTTTAACACAGATACCAGGACTTGTGGCTTCCTTCCTTCCTTCCACCGAAACCAAACCTCCCTTGTCCTCCCTGCTGCTTCCATGGCTATCAGAGCTTTCAGCTACACAGAAGCCATAATGAGGACAGAGATCCAAGTGGAGCCCAGCTAGGTAGGGAAATAACTTTCAGGAAAAGCTAATTCAAGCACAAGCCATTCCCCCAGCTCAGGCTGAAAAGACCCCTCGCCACTGCCTGCTCTTAAAAGACTAGGGAAAAGTCACTTCCTTTTGCATTTTAATGAACAAATTTAACATCGCAATACTGACATTGGAAATGATCTTGAGACAGATACCTTAAAAATACTCCAAGGTATGAAACGCAAGGAGCGAGGATATCCCACAGATGACTGAATGGGCAGGGAGAAGATGAACACGTGAATTCAACCCCCACAATGCTGTTGAGTAATGCTTAAGGCACTGTAAATGCTTATATGCGACGGGAATACGGTGAAAGCCTGTCAAGTATTTTTAGCTGTCTTTTAATGAGAAATAGCAGGTGGAAACAGGGAGAGGAGAGAAGTAGCAGTTCACCACGGACCACCAGAGCACCAGGGACCACAGAGACCCTCTGTCGGGAGGGATTAATTCTGTAAAGTTAAATTAGCTTCCTGGTACTCAGTATAGCCAAATCTACACGCCCAGAAATTATGAATGAGACCCCCAAAATCACGAGACTGGCTTTAAAATTAGATTTAAGAAAAATACGACTGTTTTATTTGCTTTCTGGGTGTTCAGCCTCCGGGGTTAACTTTTCCAAGCTTCTGTTTGTAATCACAAGAACTAGAAACCCACTATTTAAAAAAATGGAAACTGAAATTTGTACATGCTTCAAGGGCCAAGGTGTGAAGACAAACCCTAAGTCTTGTAAGAGATGTGATAAAGTCATCATAGTTGGCAGTGTTGTGGATATTATATAGTTTGGCCTTGTCCAGGAGAAAAATATTCTCTCCAGCTGCTGACCTAACAGATTTTCCTAGTCTCTACTGGTGATACTGCTCAGTCTCAGGCAGTTCCTATACCTCTCTGCATAACTCTTCTGAACTCTGAAATGTTTAGAGCGTATTCCACAGTAAACTGAGCTCAACCCTGAGCAGGCTGATCAGCCAAGGAGCCAACATCAATAGCTTTTCACAGTTTGGTTGGCCCCAGGAGTGCCAAATATACCATAGCAGATAGAAATCTGAGACATATAATATTTTTCTAAAAAGAGAGCTAATTTTCTCAACATCCAATTGAATTCTCTGATAGTTTCACTGAGAGGTCTTGTGCTGGTTTCATCTCAACATTTAATGAATACTGATTTTTTAAAGAAACTGTTTATTTGCATTAAAAATTTACTTCCCCACATTCCCCAAAGTATCAAAGAAATTGAATGTTAGATTTATAATTAATGTGGTTTGGATTTTTAAAGAAATTTTTTACAGCAAAGAACATTTCCATAAATCATGTCCATGATTGAAAAAACATGGTCATAACTGAAGACACAACCGCTTCATTTTGCATCTGTTTCACATATATAAATGTGTCAGGTTTACATAAAACACACTGATAAAGATGAGGAAGAAGGGAAGAAAATGATAAAAATAGCCTCGGTTGTGTCAGTAATACCTCTTTTATTATAATTCTTTCTGATACTGTTGTGACCAAACTCATTCTTTTTCTTGCCTGGTTGAGTCACTTAAGCTATTAAAAAGTTAAAAGAAAAAATAACTTTTATGGAATTAACTTCTTAGCTCAATCCTAGAAAAAAAGCTGGCATGTGCAATGTGTCATTACCTTATTTTCTTCTGGCCACTTCACAGATAACAGCCTTAAATTAGCTCATCACAGAAGCGATTTCTTTCTCCCCACACCAAATGGGGTTGTATTGACAGCTTTGAGTTCAGGGCCAGCGTTGGCAGGGTAATGCCAGTTCGCACGAGGAGAGGATTTGCCCAGTGCTTCCATAACGCAGCAGAAGTGAAGGGAAGCAGTTTGCCAACAGAACCACTTATCACAGGCAATGTCCTACTTGTAGTATTACTCCACAGCATAACATATGTCTTCCGAATAAATAACTTCGCTGCCTAGTTGGCCAACAATCTGCTATTAATAAAAAAGGAACACTAATATGTTTCTTCTAATATTTTTAATTAAAATATACATCTTTAATATATTTGACTTCCTTTTACCACAGCAGTTTGGCATGAAACATCAGAGACAACAAAAGTATACAGCAAAAATAAATTAAGTGTTTAACCTACCACCATCTTGATGGGAAAGCATATGTAGTAAATTATTCAAACAGAGGTAAGTAATGTGCTACATCATTTTTTTTTCTCCTAACAAGTGTGTAGTTGGGGCTGCTAATGCAAAGTGTATCCTTCTTCACACATAAAGTCCCTTTAAAGTTCTTTTCAGGCTCTTTCCATTTATACTGGTCTCTCCAGTTTACTTAGGACTTAAGTATTTAACTGTGTGCTTTAGAAAAATGATGCAATTCTTTTTAAATATAATTTACTTTAGCAATACATTATTTAGAAAAAAAACTATGTGAAATTTCTGCCTATCAATTCACCTGTCCTTCAATGGTAAGGTATATTTCTTTTTGTGATCTGTCCATTCATTTACAATGTAACAGGAAAAAAAAAAGAAAAATCCTTAAACATTCTTTACGAATGGTAGGTAAGAATTCAAACTATTGCTCTGTTTTCAGATGTTTCAATTAGGAAAATTCCTATGCAATTTGCAAGCTTGAAGGGATCCAAAGGAGACTGCCACTGCATATGGGGATTTCTTTACATACTTTTCCTTACTGATTTTTAGTAAGTAAAATCTTAGACTCATGCTGGTTTTAACTTTTGTCAGCCTCTGCCCTCTCTGTGCGTTAGCAATGCAACACGGCAGCTTTTACCTCCAGATGTTTGTCCACCACCATTGCCTGTGTACACGTGACAGCCATGGGGCTCTGCTCCCGCTTCCGGGGTGGCAGCCTGCCCTCCCTCCAGCAGGCAAACACGGCCACAGGGCTGGAGAGGCCCCAGCAGCCAGGGTGCAGGATTTGGCCCTTTACGCTCTGCTTTCCCATCCAGCCTCCCGAGGCTTCTAAAGCTGGCATGTGGCAGGCCTCATTATTGTTTTGTGCTTCCTTTTTATTTTCGTTGGCATTTATTTACTCGCTGAGGGCAAGGTATCCTCCAAACTAAGGCAAACCACATTTTTCAGAGGCACAGAAAAGTGATACAATTTGTGCTGACAAAATGGAAACTGGATTTGCTTCCCCACAGCCGCTGCAGCTGCGCTGCTCCCCAGCCACAAGGCCCCTGACATGGCTGCCCAGCTCAGGCCCGGCCTGCACTGCAGCCCTCACTCTTGGCTCCCTGGCCAGCTGGCATCACCGTGGCCACCAAGGACAATCACTGAGGAATATCGTGGCCATTTGTCAACAGCCCACCCCCTCAACGTTCTGATTGCCATGTGAAAGGGCTTTCAAAGGTCTTGCCCCTGCCCCACCCACCGAGGGTGGGCCATGATTAGTGTCCGCTGAAAGCTGGGCTGTCCCCAGGGTGCTTGTTGGCCACAAAAAGCCTCTCAGCAGAGAAGGGCCCAGCCCCGCTCCCTTCCCTGGGGCCAGGATGCATCAAGTCAAGAGCCAAAATGCAGCTGCTCTTGCCGGTGTGGGCCAGGGCTCCCCAGGACCCTTCCACCTGCTGCCCAGCACCACGCCTGGCCCTCTGCACCCTCGCTGGCACAGCCCCGTCCCCAGCCTGACACTGAGAAAAACAGGAAATTGGACAAAATAAGGGGTGGAAGGGAGGGGGAGAAGGCAGGACAAAGAGAAGAGATAAAGGTTTAAATAAATACAAATGAAAAATGAAGCAACAGAAACTGGAGGGCCAATCTGACAAATGCTGATCCCCAGCCAGCCCTGCCCTTCTACGCCTCTGTGCTGATGAATTTGTCATGACTTCAACCGCCACAGACAGCACAGAGTGAGGAGACAGCAAGGAAGGACGCTCCTGGGTCCCTTACTGCTAGAGAAAGTTTTGCAAATATGACAAGCGAATGCCCCAATAATTATATTTTTCCCATAATGTGAATAAGCTGTATGAAAAAATCTGTTTTGCATGAGCAAAGGCTGCAGGAGTGAGCCTAGGGACCACCTTATGAAGATGAAATATTTCTTTTTTTTGTATTCCAAATCCTTGCATTATCCATTCTCCTAAATAGCAGCAATGCCAAATTTCCTTTTACTGAGGCTCAGTCAGCTGGCTTTAGGTGCCAAGCCAAAACCAAAAAAATATTTATTGTGTGCTGCTATCTCCAGCTCCTAACAATATATTACTCAAAACCTGAAAAATTTAACTGTGCCAAGCATTCCTTATCAAGGAAGTACCTGGATAAGAACCTTAATTTCTGGGTGTTTCTGCAATGAATAAACTACTGCTTAATGGTAGAAACATTACAAGATGGATATATTCTGGCTTTATAAATCTGAATTGTGTGCTGGTTTAACCCTATAGATGCAAGAACATAAGAACAGCCACACTGGGGTGCATCTAACCCATATCCAGTCTGCAGCAGTCTCTTAGCTGGCACACAGGGAAATAAAAAATAAAAATTAAAAAAAAAGGCAAAGATTTTGAATGCTCCCAGTACTAAGATCATTCTCCCAGTTTCCAACTATTTCCATCTCTGTTAATTCCTAACCCCAGTCTGGTTTGCTCAGTAACCTTCAGAACTCTCATGAGTCCTTCTCCAGTCAGCTGGAGTGCATGTGAATGCCTGACAGCCAAAATTTTCTTGGTTCAGAGGTTCTTCTGCTCATCTCACGAAGAACTTGCAGTTTTGGACCTGGGCCCCACAGCCCTCACCTTTGAGCCCTCATTCTTCTGTTAGAGACAGTCAAGAATCAATCCCAGTCCACCTACTGACAATTTTCTAAACTTAAAAGAAAAGTAAGGCGCTGTAGTTTAAAGAGATGGAGGGGGGCAAATGAAGAAAAAGGCAATTAGGAGGTAATAGCTCTACTGGGTGAGCTATTGAAACACTTTGATTTCCACATTAAACCAGCAAAACTCTGATGTTTCCAAGTTCACTGGGATGTGTGTCCAAATCGACCTTTTATTGCATATGTTCAAGTGCTGTGAAAAATCCCACCACTTAGCATCTCTCTGTTATCTCAGCCACAGGCAGGGAAATTCTCCCCTTCAAAGAGAACCATAAAAAGAGATAACAGAGACAGGGACTTCTGTGCCATCAGCATTTCAAACTCCACATCCCCTCAGGAAAAGAGAGGGGGGTTTTTGTAAGGGAAAAGAGGGTTATTTGTAAGAGTAAACTGGTCAACAACAGATCAATTGGTTTCTCAGACACCAATTGTATGCAACACAGAAGAAATCCTGGGCTCTCCACCTGGAAAATGTAGTAGCAAACCGGTGCAGGTACAATTCTTGGAGTACTACTCTGGCACCGGTGGCACTGGTAAATCATCTTGCCAAACACATGCTTACAATTTTCCTATACAGTTGCAGTGCAAAGACAGCTTTCTACCCAGCCCTTACACAGCCTTCTTTCAGCCCCCTTTTTTACCAAGGAGCATGATTTTTCTTACACTCATAGATCCATAGTCAAAACTTCTGCTCTATACTGAATGCCAAAGTAGATGCTGCTGCATGTGGGTGGGAGGGGGAAGAAGTTTGCCAGTATAGCACATTTCATTCAGGGAACTGGTATAAACTACGTACAGACAAAACACTAGCTTGCCAGTATAAGCTGTGGCTACACTAGGAAAGTTTGCCAGAATAGCAAACTGCCAAATCTTTTCTAGCGTAGAGAATCCATGCTATGCCGCAGATAAATGTTGCTTCAGACGTTAACTCTCACTAGTCTCACGATACCGCATGTAGGAGCTGACAGCACTGATAGATCCTACTTCTTTTCTCCATAAACTATCTAAGGGCAAAAATTTCAGGATGCCCAAACTCTTTTGGAGAAGATAGGAAGGGAAGAAGTCTTTGGAGGCTGGGTTTTACCCCTGTACACCTGCTGCAAGGGTACAGATGCACTGGGGCGTAGCCACTGCCACATACAGAGAGAGAAGGTCTGGCTTTGCTGCCTTAGGAAAAAAAGAGGACTACGATTTCACTTAGCTGGAGTAGTCACTAGTGTCCTCAATAGAATTCATCAACCTGTCTTCTATCACAAAACATGTAGAAAATGGGTATTGCAAGTGAAAGGATTGGACAAGAGCTTGAAAATGAGTTGGAATAAGAGCGTGCCACTACAGTAGGAAAAATAATTACCTGGTATAGCACCAGTAAACATTTCACAGGGTTTCCCACACGTTTGTGCAGGACCTTTTCGTGTACCTCTTGTGGCCATCTTTCCTGTACTTGTATCCAGACTCAAAGCAATGGTGGCTATGGTCCTTCAAAGACGTACACACTTTAAAAACTAAGACAGACACAGAAAGGCTAGAACATCTGACACAGGAAATACCATAGATGCAAAAGTGGGATTATCAATTTAGCACAGAAAAAAAACCAAATACATTCCTTTGTTTTTTTCAGATGGCACTACAAGTTAATGTCAAGAGCTTTGGTGGGAGAATATATACGAAATATAATCACATGTGAAAACACACCAAAAATTATTTAAAAGATCACGATGTATTCAAAGCATTTATCCCAACCTGAGAAACATCCTTTTCATTGTTCCAAGTAGTGGCTGACCTCAGCACCTGAAAGCAGATAGATGGAGGTAAAGAAGACAACCAATCATTTATCAAAGTGTTCCATATATGGCTTTTTCTGTGCAGGTTGGGTTTTTACACAAAATTTTTATAATTAACATGCTAAGAACTTTTAAATGCTATTTGTCTATACCACAGGAAATGATACCATTGAAACCACCAGAAATAACCTCACTTTACAAAATTCTGGCGGTGATGTGCCAAGGCCATCCAACAGTGGCTCATGGTTTTTGTCACAGTGAAATAATTGATTTCTGATACAGGTTTAAACTCCATTCTGTCTTTTTAAATTTTTTTTTAAATTATTTTTCTTTCCTTTCTGCAGGTGGGTGCTTTGCTTATTTCGCTTATGTATTTCTTTTCATTTGCTCCCATATCATCCTTTCTTTCCTTAATCTAATTTCTAAAAAAAATTAAGTCTTCAAATTTTCCCTACTGGCTGGCAATAGGTCCTACACCATTAAAGGAGAGATGACAGTTGATTAAGCATTAAGCTACAGACTAATGAGTTCTTTCCAAAGCTTGTCAGAATTAATTCTTTTTCCAGTGAAGCGAAATGAGTGGCTGAATGGATCAATACAATCGCTTGCAATCAATGCTCCTCCACAACAAACGCAGGAAAGCACTGCCATATTCTGCTGTATTTGCCATTAGTGACTCTATTCTCAAGTTACCCAGCTTCTCTTCCAGCTGCTTTCACAAAAAAGGTTTGCCAGGGAGGGTGAGGAAATTCAGGCAAAGTAAATAACAGTGTTATTAACTAATTTCTTATTCTCGTCCAACATTTTTCCCCCTATTGCCCACATTTGCCAGCACTCATATTTCATGTCTCCTTTGACTTTCAGTAAGAAATACTTCAATTTCTCGTAAGGGCCAGATTTTGGCTATCTTACCACTGCATGGGATCTGGCTTCAGAGATAGTCCCACAGATTTCTGAGGGGAATAAAAAAAAAAAAAGCAATGGTGGAGAAAGACTTCAGTTCAGTGGAAATACACATTCCTGGGTTAGGCACTCTTCAGCGTGAGCCAAGGTGTTAGTGTGTTGCCACCAGGTTGTCTAGACTAATTAACTTGAAACACCACTGCTTATTATTAAAATTTATTTCACAGCTTTGCCTGTTATTCCTGAGCTCCTGACTTGGTCCTTGTGACTCATTCCTCTGAATGCTCCTGCTCCTTCCCCTCCCAATGAAAGAAAAAAAATTAAGAAATCCCCCTTCCCCTCTGCCCCAGCCACCTTTCCTGGGGATACTGTGACGTGAATCACACATCAGCTCTGGAAATGCAAGAGGCTCTGGGATTGCTTCAGCAGAGCCACTGACTGATTTAAGAGGCGATTCTTATTTATTATACATTATGGTAATTCATTTTTCATTGTTTGGGAGATTCGGGGGCTTTGTGTTACCTTTAAAGAAAGTGCTGACAAGCTACCACAAGTGTAAGGAGAGAGGCCACACAAGAGGAGGAAAAGAAAACCGGTGCTAATGGTTGTTTGCTCAAATATGGCTGATATTCTTCATTCAGACTGTATTTATTTAGGAACCCAAGGAATATTACAATTGTGGCAACTAGTCGGGGGCTGCTCCATTTTATAAATTGGTTCACTTATTCATATCAAGTGCTCAAAGCCAATAAATGTCCTGGTTTGGGATGCATGACACCAAAGTGCAGAGTCACCGAGGAAGGCAATGAACACTCTCCCTCTCTCCAGCACTCAGCACTTGGCAATCGCTGGCCACGACATAAATACTGTGCTGTATTACGATATGTGCTAGGCACAGCCTTGCTCTCTAGGCCAGCCCCAGCACTGCTACTTTGGCTCTGTGCAGAAACAAGTTAGCTCCTCTCTTCAGACGTGGACAGAGGAAGAAGCAGAGTCCAGTTTTCCTTTCCTGTGTTTACTTATTTCTTGTGTCCTCTTACTTTTAGACAGATGAAATTTATTGGCTTTCTGAGATCAAGAATTTAAAATGCTGATAATGATCCCATCTCAAGGTGCCTTCATCAGCAAACTCCCTGAGAGATAACAGTTGGTCTGTTAACGGCAGAGCCAGCAAAGCCTGCTGTCCTAAGAATCTGTGACTGATACCAAACTGCTGCATGGATATGCTGTTATCTGTAACGAGAGATTAACATTCACTACAACCTGCCCTTTGGTAGGGACACAAGCTAGGTCCCTTTTCTCTGCTGGGTAATTTTTACAAAACAAATAAAAAGGGAAGCTATTTTGGAACTCTCCCCATCTGCAAAGCTTGGTTTAAACATCGTTGGGTGAGAAAGAAGGAAAACTGACAGTCAAAAAAACAAAAACCTCTTCAAGAAAGAGCATTAAGTACTGTGTAAAGCAAAGGCTGGGAAACGTAGTAAATTCTATCTCCAGTAAGAAACAATTTCTCAAGGAACACATGATTAGTATTTAGCTGATTAATATGCTATTTAAGGCATTTATAGGACTCAGACAAGGACAAGGAATATGCAATTTAAAAATCCTCACATTAATTGCAGAATTACCCCTCATACACTGTAAATTGGATATAAACATAGTAGGAGAGTAGAGATATTCCCTCATTTCCTTTAAACTATTTCTACATATCATCAGTATTTGTTACTTCCAGCTGATTCTAAGATACATTTTTATTTCCTTTCAACGCTGCATTCTGTAGAGATAACATTACAGAGGAAATTTTCAAATCCCAGGCCCCGTGTTTTCCTTTGCTCAGAGTGCATATACATGTCTATGTCCATTACGCACAGAAAAGGAGAAAAACATTACATGTTTAAATGAATAAAGAAATCATTACTTTAAAGCCAATATCTCAATACCTGGATGGATTTGAAGGGAAGGGAGAAGAGGGAAGATGAAAAGGACTGAGTCACAGTTTTAGAGTTTTTACAGATTTTTTTATATGCAGCAGTCTGAAATAAATAGGCTAAAAGCAATGCGCACTTTCAGCAACAAAGATATCTACATTCAGGGTGCTCTCTTGATGTCTGTGCTTAGAGCCAAAGCTGACTTTTTTTAATTTATTTTTTTTTCAAATTTCAAATCAGAAATCTGCAACTTGGTTACAAGTCTATCAGCTATAAACTATTGGACTAAGTAACAGAGCTCCCTCTAATGGTGTTTCTATAGTTTTACTGAATTCTAGTATATTGCTATGTCGTGCTCTTCCTACTTGTTGCTAATAAAGTTACATCAAGCTCAGGACGGCTTTGTTCTATGTATTTGTGTTTATTCATTCCCATCTGGTACTACAGCTTTTCTCTCTAAGAAGAGAGCAGTTCATTGCAATGGAGTGTGAATATCAAAGGGAGCTTGTGCAGAAGAGAATAAGTATTCTGTATTAAGCAAACCAAAAGGAGCAAAAGCATTGGCATCCAGATAGTAATTTATAAGGCTTTTTTTTCCTGTTTGTAAATTGTTGCTTGCTTGCAAGAAGCATCCATTAAGAAAGATAGCAATACTTTTATTGAATGTTTGGATTTTCTTTATTGTTTTCTCATCCTGGCATCCAATAATAGGAGAGGCTGCTGCTGAGTTTGGGATGCTGCCAGGCATATAATTGTTCAGGTAGGTTGAAGACAATACAGGATTCAAAAAGAAAATCTGAAGAAAGAAGTGTAAGCACTTGACAAACCTTAGGTAAGTTAATACGAAAACTTGCTGGTGCAGAACATTGGTTCATTCACTTGCTTTTCATCTAGAAATTGGCCAAAGCCAGGCTTATTTCCTGTAATTCTCCCTGCTCCTCCCCACTTATTACAAGTTCAAATGAAAGAAGACTCAAAGGCAAATCGCTTCTAATTTGGATCCGGAAAAACAAAAACTGCAATGAAGATTCTGTTTGTTTGTTTGTTTCCCTCCCAAAGCACTCCAATTTTGCCCAGAAGAGCTCTGAATATTCCAGTTGGACCACAAGTAGAAACGCTCTGCAGTGCCTGATCCTTCCCTTCACTTGTGCACATCAGCAAGGTTAGCAAATTAGCAAAACTACAGCTACTCAGTGAAGGAATACACATAACATGGAAGGGATATTACCAAGACGAGAGAAGAAGTATTTACATGATCGTGTAAAGAAAACGCTACCATTAATTCTCTCTTTAGTGTAAGTATGAAATTCAGGCGCCCATCTTAAAGAAAAGATAGCATTGGACAGAAGCTTTACTGTAGTGTTGAAAGAAGAATGAAGCAAGGGCAATCTGTCCAATAAAAATAAAATAAAATAAAAAAAAGAGCAGAAGAGAAGGGAACAGAAGATACTTGAGAGAAATCTGGCTTTGCAAAACTCTAACTGTGCACAGCTCTATGTTTATATGTAGTTTTTACTTTTTAAAAAAATTATGACTGTACACCACATTGGTTTAAGAAAAAGAGCAGCAGAAGTACTGAGAGAAATAAACCACACCCTTGGCCAAGTATCTTGGTCTGTCTCCCCAGGGAGACAAAGCATTTTTGGTGGTCATACAAAAAGGAAAGCGGGAATTCATTATTATTACTTTTGTAGAACTCCATTCTACGTGCAAAAGGCAAGAGTATGCGGAGGGCGTTTATTGTAACGTATTTTAGCGCTGCAAAAGCATCTCCTCAGAAGATCATCTAACAAGGTCAGAGATTTGGAAATCAGGAGGTAGCAGAGGCATTGTTCAGCAGCTGGGGCACCGCAGGTGTACGGATTGCAAGTCCTTCTTATGCCACGGTAGTAGGTGGCACTAGCAGTGGCTGCTTTAATCCTACGCTACCACCTTATCTGAGTTTGAAAAAATGTCTCTTTGTGGTTTTCTAATTATAGAACGAACTTCATTAAACTGTTAACAACGATAGGGAAGATTATGTTCTTATGGGGGGGGGGAGAAGAGAATAAATCAAGTGCCACAGTGACTTGGAGAAAATAAACATAACCTGGTTGTCAAAATAAATCAAGAGTTTCCAGTCCCATCCATCACCTTTTTAGTGATGACAGCAAGGTGAGCTTGCCTTCTTAAATAAAAGTTTCTTCAAGAAAAAGAAAATTAAAAGCTGATATATAGATGCAGGTCCTTGAGAAAGATATATTTACCTCCTTTCTCTTTTTTTTTTCTCCTTCCTCCAATGCCCCCCCACCCCCAACATCACTGTGTCACACTGAGAGTTGCACACTCCAAACAGTTTACAAGTTTTTCTAAAGCTGAAGAAACGTGGTAAAATATGGAGCATTACAGCATCACCACGCTAATTTATCAGAAGTTTGGAAGGTTTCTCAGTATGTGTGAGTGGGAAGGCAGAAGGAGGCATTTTTGACATGTAAAATCACGATTGGAGAACATTGTAGAAAGTGCAGGCAAAGAAGGAGAGTAAAGAAAAAAAAAACAGAAAAAAAAACAAAAGGAGAAAAAATATGGTGGGGATGGTGGGGAAGCAAATGCACAAGCATATCTGACATTAATTTTTTTAAAAATAAATAACTGTCATTAATTGTAAATATTTCCTGCATTGTAACTGAACAAAATAAAACCATTAAAAATCAGATGAAGTCTTTTACATGAGACAAAAAAAAAAAGTGTTTCTACCAGCTGTCATGAAAATATTGCACAATTACTGGCACAGAAAACTAATCCCCAATGGTTTCCAGTTTTTTTCCTGGTGGTTTTGGTTTGTGATTGTTTGTTGGTTTTTTTTTTTTTTTTTAAATGTATAATCGATGCATCAGAAGAGCTAAACTGGAAAAAGAAGTAACCACATTGTATTTAACTTTCAAACAAGCAAAAGCCTGATTCTCCTCCCACTTTGTGCATTGCAAAACTGCTGAAGACAATGTGATATTGAGAGATTAATTCAACAAGGTACTTAACAGTGTGCCCAACTTCAAATCAAAGTGACTGCTCGGTTGGGTCAGTGAAATTCTCCACGTCAGGACTGTAGCAAAAATCGGGGACAATCTTAATATCTTCTGTATAAGAAACTGTCAGTTAGAAATTACAGTCCTTGGTCTTTAGAGGACTCTTGGAACTGAATAAATCACAAAGATTGACCAGGAATGTGAGGACAAAGACTGTCAAAGAGATAGGCTGGGACTATATAACACCTTACAAACAAGGAGAGCAATTTCAAAACCAGTATGGTATTTGACTGGCAGCCAATACATTTTCAAAATAAATCAAACGTTCTCCTGTCATCTCCTTTTCATAAGAAACCTGGCAGCCACATTCTGTGCTAGTTGGAGTTTATGTAAAGTCCCTGGTTCCCTTAACATAGTGAAAAACCCAGCCCACGCTACAAGTATTTTCACTGTTCATCTAAATCACGCTTGCATCCTCAAACACCACTCTGTTTGTCCATGATTTTTCATCCTATTGCATTTATGGAGAGTCTTCAAAAGGTTGAGTTGCATTGATGAAAAAAAATTTAAGAACAGTTTACTTGCAGTGTAGGATCTCAGGAACATCATGAATAGAAGATTAATTCTGTATCCATAACCGAATGCTAAACCAGATCTGATAATTTTAGAAACTAAACTAACTGATGTCATTCAAATTCAGAATGATTCCTTTCTGAGATTCATTTTGTGTTAGTGAGTGAATAGGGTTTTTTAATACGGTAGTATTGTTTTCCAAGCAAAGCATATTAATATTGAGAATTAGTATTTACTATGACAGAGAAAATATTTCAGTATGAGTTGAATTCTGAGTAATAACTGAGTATTTTCCAAAGATTAAGCAGAGCAGGAATTGGCAACAAGTTGGCAATGGGGGGCAGGAAGGCAAAGGTATTTGTTAATCACTGAGAGGAAGAAAAAAGATGCATACAAGTGTGGTGAAATAAATCCACCTTTATAAAGCAATGAAAGAAACAGCCAAAATAAAAAATGAAGAGCCTTGCCATAATGACACAATAATCAGTGACAATCAGATCTGTAAGTGGGGAAAATCATTACACCGCTTTATACAAGGTAACAAAACCAAATTACATTAGTTCAATTAGATTTTTGAAAAGCCAGTTGTATACAACAGTCCAGATTCTTATATCAGACTCTTGATTGTAATTTGGGGAAGATTGCATTAGGAACAGCCAAGACTGATACAGCAGCAGGACTGTAGGTGAGAGAAAAAAAATGCAATGGTTATACTGTGTTGTCATAAGGGCAAAGAGCTAGTGATTGCTGCATAAATGCTGGAAACAATTCCATTTAACATCTTTATTAATAATCTCTAAGCAGGAGCACACAGCACAGTACATCAATATGCAGAGCACATTAACTAGGAAGTGCTCCAGACATCAGAAAAGATCTAGAGATGCTTAAGACCTCAGAGAGAAAATACCAAAGTGCCACCCAGGCAAATATATGCTAATGTCCTGGGGACAGAGGTAGTTAAATTGTGCACTGAACTTGGAGGTCTAGAGGCTCTTGCAATATGTGAAACACTTGGTTCACATAATGCTACGCAGGGCAAAACCATCTAGGATATTTTGCATGCCTCCTTTTAGACAGGGAAAGATATTTGAGCTTAATTGTGGCAAGGATATCTCTTCACAATGATGTATCAAGGGAAGAATGCCACATTTGGCTAGGATTTATCTAGATAAGCAGATGACACACTATGCTTTTCCCTCTCTAATTCCTATAGCTTACATCTTCCCTCCTTTCTAAAGCAGATGAATCCTCCCCCCCGATAACAAATATGAATTCTAATTTAAAAAGAGGGTGCAATGCAGCCTGATTACTATGTTACACAAGTTGTCTAAATTACATGGCCTCTGTATGAATAAGTATTCTTTATCATTCACTTTGCTCTCCTTAAAGATAGCTGAAAGCTAATTAGAAATTGTTCAGTGGTTAGCCAATGCTGGCTTTGATCACTCCTTGCTTTTAAACTTTGTGCCTGTGCCCATACTGCATTCCCAAGATATTTTCATTTACCATCAGGAAAGCAGGTAGAATTAGATCATGTCACAGGAGAGGAGTGCTGAGAGGATGAGCAAAATGCAAAAAAAACGCAGTTACAGTTTATCTCACAAGTTTTCTTTTTAAAAACAAACAAAACCAAAAACAAATCGGGTATTTTAGGATTTTTTAGTACAGAAGGGAAATTGGTACAGTCCTTCCATAATGCCTATGATCAAAACCACAGTGTGGCAGCCAAATATCCAGTGCTCATTGCTCATTGCTTCAGTAACTCGTTGTTAATTCACTTAACTCAAATATTGCAGTTATGTTTGAGAAGCCCCACTCAAAATTTACACGGCCAACCAACTCAGAAACGTCCCCCTGCTTCCATTAACTCTTTTTATATCTTCCTTTCAAAGCCTCCTGGAAAATAAGGCACTTGTGGCAGGCTCTGATTGTGATGGGAACGCCACAGGGAAGGTGATTCACAGTAGGCAGGGTGGGCAGAGGTCTGTTCATGCAGCACTCTCCAAAGCTCCTGTGGACACTCCTGTACTCAGTATCACAGTAAACAAGGAAGTTTTCAGGACGGACTCCACGCCACTGGCCACTTGATACCTGATTATGCAGCAGGCTTGGCAGCAAGCTTGCTGAATAGGCTTTAAAATATCTTATATGGCTCAGCGGTCTCATAATCCCCATTATGAGACCTGGAACATCTCTTTCGGAATTCACCTCTGCTTCACTCAGTGTAAGTCTCACTGTCTTCAGCCTAAGCAGAACATATTGATCCCATTTGATTCTACAATACATCCGCTTCAAAGAGGTTTTGCCATTACAGCTTTTGTTGGGAGGAAGCTTCACTATAAAGGGCATCCTGCTGCCTGCCCAGCATTTATCAATACCTGTCTTCAGGGAAAATGAGCTCATTAGCAATGTGCTATGTGGAAAGTCTGGAAACAGGGAAACTGCATAACAAATAACAACCCATAAATTAGAAAGTAAAACACGCTGTAGCAGCAATGGACAAATTTGACATCACAGCAATGTCCCTGCCCACGCCCAATGAGTAAAGGAGGTCTGCGCTGTGTTTGAAGTTTATTCTAGAGAGTAAACAGTAAGTGCTTCTCATGCATTTGTCTTGCAGAATTAGCAGTGTGGCTAGAAATTGCTCTTCTGGGAAAAGCTTTACATTTTATGTTCCACAACTTCTTGGGAATTGTTGGCACCTCTGTCTAAATCTTATCAGCAGGTTTTACCAGCTATCTCCTTCCTCACTCCAATTAGCATAGAGAGAAAAGAGCATTTATCTTTGTCTTCTTTAGGGGCTGAACAAAGTGATAGGAGTGGCAGGTAATACCAGATGCATTACAGGAATTTTTAGACCCAGAGTTGCGTGCACTGTGCCCTGTAGCACAGGTTTTGAGTTCCTGGTGCTCTCCAGCCTCTGAGGTCTTCTAGAACACATGGCCAGGTGGATGGTAAACGGGCATGTGTATTTCAAATAGCATGAGTGTCCTCTTTAACTTTTTTATCAGAAACTTGCTCACCTCCTTACGAAGACAAGACCCAAGCTTTTCATGTAAGAGTGTCAGTACTGGGTTGGATCAAAGATTCATCCAGCTCTGTATTCTACCTCTGACAGTAGCTCCTAGCAGACAAGAAGAGGACAGTAAGCATCATGTGAAGATACATTTATATATGAATGTGCAGTTGTACTCCATCCAACATCTGACCTCCTAACTTCCAGTCATAAGGTGGCATAAGGACATTCAGAGCTGAGGGCTGCACCTGGACCATAGATTTTAATAGTCCCTGAAGGACTCTGCCTCCATTAATGTGTCTAGTTCATTTTTTAATGAATTATACTTTCAAAAACACAAGCCCAAGGTTCACTTCTTCCTCCCAGCGAGCCCACGGGGAAAGGAGACACAGTCAGAACATGCAGTTGCTGTTCTCTGGCTGCTTTCCTGTGCCTCTTTTGGAAATGTCTTATGATTGCTGAGGTGACACTCGAGAAAGGGGTAAGCAGGACTTCTGTTTTCATCATGTTTAAAAACAAACTTCCAACACCACCCAAGCAGTCCGGCAGCCTTGAGTAAAGGGAATTGTATCCACTCTTGCAAGTCCTGTGTGGGAGATCGGTATATTAGACGTGGAACAAGTAGTGCTGCAGAGCAGGATTTGATACATGAAAGACTAGACTCCTCACAGACTGTCTCTGCTATTGAAAATAAAGCGGCGTCTTTTTCTAAGAGATTAGAAGGTGCTGAAAACAAGTTTGCTGGCCTGCAAATTAGCTGTGCTGGATATGTTGGCATGTTTAATATGTTACTCAAGGAAAATAAAGTGCTACAATACAAGATAGACAACGTAGATAATGAGGCCAGAAACGGGAATTCTAAGAATAGTTCTGTATGTCTGAGAAAAGTGAAACAGGGGAAGGAGGTGTTTTCTCTGCACAGTGGCTTGAGGATTTGTAATGCTGGGGGAGGACTGGGTGCTGAGTGCTTTCATCTTTGCCAGAGGAGCACCACGGAAAAAGCAATATATTCTGCAGGAGTCTGTTACCCAGCACAGGGATCCCTTCCACAGCAGCTCCCAGGGATTGGTCTATCTAGGTGGCTCAAGGCTGGAGAATTGACTCCCCCATCCGCTCACCACTTCTGCTCCCTGGGTAAAATACAGCTTTTTGACACTGTCTTCTCTAGCAATTGCACGTGAACTGCCACAAAGCTGCCATGGTGCAGCCTCTTAGCTTTGGGATGGGATGAGACTCTCCAGGAGCTGATGTGATTCAGGCATGGGTGGAAAGCATCCACAAACTGACAAGTGATCCCCATGGCTTCATTTACTTGCTCTGGTATCTTATTAAACTGACTTTCTGCTAAACACAGCACCTAGTTGTTCATTTCACACACCAGCGTCCTGTTCCAGTCACATCAAATATTCACCTCACTAGCTCAGAGGTCCTTTTCTCAAAACATTTATCTCTCAGAAAAACATTATATCAACCAGATGATAATAACCAAAGTAAGCAGAAATTCTCAAAATCTGTTTTCTTTTACAGTCAATAGCATGTTCCTCTGACATCAGCCTGACCATTTTTCCCAAGTGTACTGTACTCATTTCTATTGAGTACAGTAATTTCAAATTTGAGGTAATTATTCTGACATGAGGGGAACTCTCTTGATTTGCACATAAGACTAAGCATGCACAAATTTCTGCCCTGAAATCCTTTTTTTTAAAAATTCCAGTTTGCTGCTTCTTCCCATCTCTTTCCCCTGACAGTATGACTGGGACATAATTCAGAAAGCATCTTCAGCATCTCCTGCTCAAGAACACCAGTTTAAAATGCTCATATGGTTTCTGAAGAGAGGCCAGATAAAATTCATGTTTAAGTCTTTCTAAATCAGGGTGTTAAACTGAAAACCGGCCACACTGCAAAGGCTTAGCCAGTCAGCTTGTTGGAATAGGGACTACTCACATTTTTTCCAGTGCTAAAAACATTGGATTTCTAATCCTGATTTGTTCTAATGTTGCATAAAGAGAGACCTTTCGCTGCCTGGTGAACAAGAACAGTTTTGTTGCATACAGCAACAGGTCTACATTTACAGCTCCAATTCAGCCTGTTTAGATACCCACAAATTGCATGCGAATAGGTTTGTTCCTGTTACCCTGCCGCATTCTTGTCCCTTCCGTCACTGAATGCTGTTGCAGTGGATGACAAACAACTCCCCACATAAAAGGCAAGCTAAAGGTCATGCTGCCTCTTCATTCCTAAAGCACAGCTACTCCATTTCATTTGCTACGAGAGAAAACACATTCGTCTTCACAAGAACTCTTTGCTAAATCTGTATTACTTAGGCTTAGGTACAGAGGGTAAGAAGTGGGCGCATCAGCTGGTAAGCGCCCACACCACCAGGTAACCTGGTCCTGCACGACCTGTTTCCACACAGTGGCTCACACAAACCAGTGCCAGGCTTGGGGGTCATGGAAATGTTTTGTAAATTTTAGGAATTACTTCAGAAGAAGGGTATGGAAGGGGTATTCGAAATTCAGAAACATCTACTTTGATGTTGCGTGCTTTTCCCCTGTCATTCAAACACATGGTATTTTGTTTAAGGATGATTAATATTTTTTTAAATGTTTTTCCTAACTGAAGGGAAGCCTGTGCTATATATTAAAAGAGGCTAGAAAAACACCCCGAAAGCTGAGCTGGCATAAGTGGGTAGCCTGTATGTGATGTTTATTATGATTTTTCCCTAAGATACTTGTCTCCTCATTTTTCACTGTTCCTTTTTGCATTTGTCACTGCCCTCTTTGAGGCATCCTGTCTTCACTCCTGTATTAGTTGAAGTCCCAAGAAGAATTCAACCCAAAACACCTTTGAGAAAGCTCTCACAAGTACAACGCTGTGCCAAGCTCCACACAGAGCTTTGCAATTCTTACAGAGAGCTAACTTTACTGCCACTGCCGTTCAACTTGACCAAAAAATCTGGGCTTGATAGTGCAGGTTTCAGGGTGTTTGTCAGGTCCCTGGGTTAGGGTACAACCTGGGCCATTCAAGGATGGGTACAGTAGACCCAGATCTGCTGCTCTGGCAAGGGAAGAGGAAGGTTCACCCGCAGTCACAGGCCAGGGCTCTGCAGCAGCAGCAGCAATGTCCCACCATGGCTCCACTCCAGGAGCCACCTGCCCTAGGCCCAGCAGCCCCCCAGGAGATCACCTCAGCTCCTCCTCCTGCACACGGAAAAGTCATTCCAGTGTCTAAGCCTGACTCCAAGAAGACACGGAAAGTCCTGCCAAAGGCAGGGGGGTTACTCTCTCTCTCATGATGATGTTTTTCAGCGTTAATGGGGGTAACCACAGGTGAGGGCCGCACTTGACACAAGGGACACAGCAGAGGAAAAGTTTGTCAGCAAGCATTCACATGGGTACAGTTCCTGGAGCTGGATTCACAGGCACCTGGTAAACGCTGAACTGGGGGAGTTACTAGGCTTAGCAGCAACGGCTAAATCTGAGCTCAAGCTTATGGGTCAGTTGAAATAGCTCCTTAAATGTCCAGGAAAATTGACTGCTCTACTGGCATGTGGCACAAGCTGTAACATTTATCAAGTAAATAAGCAGTAGTCCATGAGGTCCTCAAATGCATTCATTTCTATTCTTATCATTTTCACCTTGCAGATAAGATGAAAAATCCCATTACATTTTACTTTCCTAAGTTTTATGACTCTGACATACACTCAGAAAGATTGCCTTTGCTGCTGTTAACTACCTGCCAGCACTATCATTAAGGTTCATTTAGGAATAATCTATTACCAAAAAGGAAAGGTCCAAGTTTCAAGGATGGATTATTTAAATCACAGCATGCAATTCTGCAGCAACAGGAAAATGGCCAGTTCCCCCCACCAGCACCTTTCAGAGCTGCTCAGTGGGGGAAGAGGCAGCCCATCGAAAGGTGTATTGAATTTCCAGATGGAAAAGTAATGGCAGAAAACTCAAGCCACAGCAACCCTGGACAAGTGCAAAAGAGCAATATTTCACTCTAGTATGAAGAGCTGCATATCAAGAATACACATTCTGCACTGTCCCTTAAAAACTAGATGGATATATGGATATATTTAAGAAAGCATGTGCCATATAATATTATTTCAATATACAGTATTCTTCTTACCTCCATTTAGAAAACAGAGATATGGAAATTACTAATGTGTTCTTGGAAAAGATACAAACAAACAGAATACAAAGCACAAGACTATTCTAAACTACAGGTAATAATGCATATACCCATTTTTTCCCTTGATTTAAAAAACTTTGCTAGAAAGTTAAATGTATGCTTGAATCAAAATTTAACAAATATTATAGATTATATTACTCTCAAAGTACCTTTGATGGTTCACATTAAAATATTTCTTATCTAGTTTACTTTTTAAAATGCATTCAACTATAAATATTTCAGGAAAAGGTGAAAAAAATGCTAATGGAATAAGGGGAAAAAGTCAAGTAATGTTGACTGACATAAAAAGTAGGCTTTGTTAATGTTATATTCATTACCTTAGAAAACGTTTTACAGGAAGTGTAGTAAATCCACCACAGATGTGATAAAGATTAAAACCTCTTTTAAAGCAAATCTGTCCATTTAAAATAACCCAAAAGGCATGTGCAACATTTCTCAGCAATTGCCTAAATAAATAGCTGATGAAACAAACTCAGTATTAAACTGAAGCATTTCATAAATTCTACACAAATACAGTCCTGTTAATCAAGATGAAAATCACAAAATCCTCATTTTTCCCTTCATCTCTGAGAGATATTAAAAAGCACTTGGGAGCTAATTTGAAATGGCAGTGCATTTGCTCCAGCACTGTGCTACCTACCACAACAACACACAAAAACACTTGCAACGTGGCCAGAAATATAAGCACTACATTTCCCTTAGTGCACTAGTTAAACTAAAAAAAAAAAAAAAAAATTGAAATACGAGTATCTAGATCAAGAGTACATTATCTGATACATTTAAGGGAGGAAATGTTACTTTTTTTACCCACCATGTTTCATTTTGTTTTTTAATAGACCATCTTTAGATGAAACCAGGATTAAATATTTGCATTAAGCATACCTATAAATGCCATCAAACAGCTGGGTCCTATCAACCCAAACATCACAAATGGCTTGCAAGATTCTGATTACAACATGCATATTAAATCAGCATTAACATTTTTTCCCAAAGAATATATGACAGCGCAGTACAGTTAAATGAGAGTTTAAAAATAAAGAATTAAACGAGCCACTTCATCATGATAACATGCTGTGTTTCATTGTCCTCCAATGAGTGTCCCCATCTTGCAATTTTCATTCAGGATTTCTACCATTCTGCCATATATTTAATCATTCTCTTAAAGCAGTTGAATTAAAAGGGATATTTAGATCAACAATAGACACCCAGAAAAAAAAACTAATCACTTGTACATACAAAACTATTTCACTATTGCTCTGTAAGACATGGTATAACCTGATCATTATATACTACTCCCACACATGAGGGCTATAACAGAACACAAAAAAGTTGAAGTGGTGCAGCTGAAGAGGAAAAACAGCCTTGGGACCCAAATCTGCAAACATTTTTTCCCCGTGATTAACTACTCTGCCATAAGGAATCTCATTTGAATCATTAAGAGTACTCAAAGTGCCAAAGTTAAATACATACATAAGTATTTACAGGCTTGGACTTTGAGATGACCTGAGGAAGCAGCAGAGAAACTCTCTATTTTTCTTTTTGATCTAATCCCTATCACTAACAGGAAGGATTTCTTCAGGAAAAAGACCAGTCAGCTGCCCCTAGGTACACAGAATTTTAGTTCAGATTTTTAATTTGCAGAAGTAGTTCTCTCTCTCCCAACAAAAGCAGTATAAAGAGAACATGTGCGCAGATTGCAGCCCATAAAGGAACTATATATAACGTTAAATATTTGCATATCTTCTTATGTTAGCTTGGCAAGAATTAAATTTCTTACTTATGAGTATTGCTGACGTTCCAAGTTCATGCCAATAAATGTGTTTGCTACTACACACTGCCATCTTTTATATACCATAACATGTGGGTGTGTTTATATGCGTATACACATATGCATACACAGTCAAAAAGAGCTGTGCCATGAATAACAATAATAATAAATCTAGTGAAAATAATATTTAACTCGCACACCCCAAACTCACTAATAAGCACAAGCAATGTATAGACAAAACCTATGCTTGACTTTCATCATGATATAATTGCTATTTCGGTTCAAACTGAGAAAACTAACATGAAACAGGCTAATTTGGCCAAAACATTCAATTTCTCGCTTTCTTTCTGCAATAAAAAGATTACCGACAAATTCCAATTATGTAAATAAGGTAGGAATAAATAAGGTATTAAAAATATAACTCAGTTCAATGGAAGAAGAACAGACAAGGGTATGAACCCTGCTTCTTAATCAGACTAATTCTCTGCTGGAAAAAAAAGAGTGTGCAGATGGGGGTATGCTGAAAAGAACAGGAGCAATCCAAATACATCACTGTGTGTTACAAGGAAAACGCAACATTTTTTTTCTTAAAAGAAAGCAATGCAGTAAGTATATAGACCTCAATGCTTAAGAAATTTTCCCCATGGATGGCATACATAATTTGATATATTATATGTATTTCCATGTACATTTCCTTCAAATTCCTATACTCAAATTAAGTCAGTTGTAACACACTATTTCTCAACGGGAGCTTTAACAGGCATCAGACCTTTCCCTCATCTGTGACTACGCTCGTTTTTCTCTCAGAAATCACCAAGAAACAAGCTTGTTGCAATGTATTTACATCCTCTGCTGCTCAGAAAGCGGGATGTGTTCAGCTCTGAGCAAAAGAGCCACAACTTACCCTTCCTGTCTGCAGCAAGGTTTAAGAGGACCGTGCATCAAAATGCCTGATGCTGTGCTGTGTTGGTACCAGATGTCCTGATACAACGCTGCTGGGCCCCTGCACTTGTTTTGTTCCAAGAAAACACGAATCTCCTTTTCTACAGGAGCTCCCACGGGCTGAAACTGTCCCTGGAGTCCCCAGGACCATTTGGCATAGTTTAGAGCAGCTCAAACAACCAATCCAGACCCCAAAACAGTTATGAGCAGAGAGACACATCAGCACCATTTGTTGCACCCATGTTGACTTGGTTCTTCCGAATCTCACCTGTAACGGAGCCTGTAGCCCTGCAAGAGCTGCAGTAACTCTTACAGGTCACATCATAGCAACTAGCAGAAAGATGAGTATGCTCCTCACTTCACAAATTTCTCTGGCCAATATCAAATGTTTATGTAGTCCCAAACCACATCAATTATACAAATTAATATAAAGCTCAGCATTAAAAAAAGAAATCAAAACATTTGGGTCAATACACAAAATTCTGCAGAAAGCACTCTCAGGATTTCTACTAGCGAGATAGAGCAAAATGCCCATAAAATGTAGGCAGCTGGTAATAACGTCATGACAAGGAAGCCTCTACATATTGCATAGAAGCTCAAGTACGGTTCAATCTGAAAATGCTTAAGTGAACACATAAACTCAGTGAAAAAATGTATTTGAGTTATTTACCTTCTCAGTAAGAAAAACAACAGCAAGGAAGACTAAAGTATACAGTTTTAGAAGTTGTTTGCATAAGAAAGACACATGATAATTTTCTCAATGTATAGTGTTAATAGTATATACTTAAAGAGCCTCTATGGCCCGTCATCCAGCTAATTTAAGATTTTTTTTAACCAGCAGTAACAGGGCCCTGGATGTCAGCAGTTCTGAGAAAATGCAGCTCCCTTTACTGGGCTCAGGGCTCTCCACGAGGAGGTCTCCATTGGGCAGGGCTACCCCTCACCCCGCTGAGAAATGGCGGCTCTTGCTCTGGCATAGGTGCCACCGCAGCACACCGTGCTCTCTTCCTCACGTGAAGGCCACAAAATTTGACCTAATGTTAGCTTAGGTTGGAAAATCACAAGCACAATTTTAATAAGGCACTAAAGCCAGCACTAGGCCAGGGAACCATTAGTTCCTGTCTGCCTTTCCAGATAGGAGTGAGCTACAATTTCAGGAATAGAATGGACAGTAACCACAAAAGTCCTGTGATGCTATTAAACACAAGAGCAATAAGTGGAGCATCTAGTAGTAGCAATTAAAAAAATCAGCATTCAAACAAAGAATTCGTGAAAAGCATCCATCTATTCAATTTGAAAAAAAAAATCCACTGTGGAATATTTTAACTTCAAAGTAATTTATCAGCTCCTGAGAGGTATTAGGATTGTATCTTGTGATGCTTCTCTAGCATAAAGTTGCCCAGGAGGTAGTTTAAGCAGCCAGTGGAGAAGCTTTATCCAATACTTCGGGGCTCTTGAGATCTCTGAAGACACCAAAGTATCACTTAAGCCCCACTGATCATCGCAGCAGGATAAATAGCAAAGGGAAAGGGGCATGTCCCCTCTCTGATGTCCGAAGTGTCTCCCGAGAGCAGCCAAGGCCGGCTGCCAACGCGGGCAGAGGGGCTGAAGAGCAGTGGCCCTGCACAGGGGCACAGCGGAGGCAGGAGGAGCAGCTGAGCTGGTCACCTGCCTCCCTTCCTGCATGCTCACATCCTTCCATCAGCTCTGCCCCTTTCACAAGCCACAGGAATTTAAACCAAGATGTCTATTATAGCAGCTTTGGGAACAAAAGATCCTGACCCATCCAGAGATGACTTCTTCCCTGCACTCTGTCTGCCACTAACGGGTATCAGCGCAGAAGGAAGAGATGCATGAGAGCTGCAGCAAGCAGCTATGGAGCAATCTTCTTATAAGAAATTATTCCAAAGCCTTGGGATTTTGGGATATAGTCTGGGATCTGAAAGTCTGCATTTACATGTGTCCTGAGTTTTTTAAGTGCATTTCGCTATATTTTAATATATGTGATAATTTGTCTATGAGATATGCGTTTTCTATAAATAAGATTCAGACAAGGCCCAGTCATTTGAGGGATTTAATTAGCAGCTACCTGGAAATTCTTACTTGAAAACGGACAAAATTGGTGAGTGTGCAGGCGACTGTCACCAGCAGGGTTGCTAGAGAGTCACCAAGTTTATACAACTTGAAAAAAAGGAGAAGAAACCACCACCCCCCATCCCAGTTTCAAGCTGATGAATGACACATGTGAGTGTGCCCTTAAAAAAAAAAAAAAAGGTTTCCTGATTAAATAATGAGCTATTGCCTGAAACAGCAAAAATACATAAACAAATATACTTGACTATGAGAGCTACAATGAGGAGAGAAAATCGGTTTCAGTGAAGACCAAGAATCCTCCAGAGCACAAGCTGTGAGCACTAAGCCAAGCCCACGTCACCAGTACAGTTGGCTCTGGTTACTACTGAGGCCGTTAGTTACCAAAATGTGCTGTATATTTTTTAGCACTGACCCCTGCTCCTTCCATCTCCTAGAGTGCATTTAGCTGCTTTTTTTTTTATTGTGGGTTGGTTTGTTGTTCTTTGTTTTTTTGTTGTTGTTGGTTTTGGTTCTTTTTTTTAAGTGGCAATGCAAAGTAAAGGGGTGGGAGAGGTTGTTACAGCGATGGCATTAGGTTTTGATCTCTTACTTCAAACAAAAGATGCACACCCAGCTATCAAAATAAAGTGAACATTGTTTAAAGCTACTTGTCTAGCTTTCCCTCACCTTATACCTTGTGGACTTAGACAGGTCTGAGCCAACAGGATATAAATGTTACCCAACCAGAACTATCCACAATGCAGGTATTTGATGTTCGCATTGCCTCTTCTTGCTTCTGAAGTCCTTTTATAAATGTCCTTTTTCCCTCAGCCCTCTTTCTAATATTTAAGTCATTTTCAAAAGAATAACAAACTCCCATCTAACACACAGCATCTGAAAGGGAAAGTCATTTTTCCAGGAGGGCTTCCCTTCTTCTCTGGCAAAGAACAGCAGGATACGGTGGGTCCCAAAGCAGGTGACTGATTTGCAGCTACCTTACGTACAACTGGGAAGCCCTTCTCTGTTAAGCAAGAATGACTGCAGCTGCTGCAAAGGTGGCAGCAGCAGCCTTACATGCAGCATTCTTTTAAATGTTTAACAGAGTTAGAATACTGATGTGCAATTGGGAGCTTCCACACTGTGTTATTTTAATATTGTCCAACCAGAAATATGTCAATGTGTACATATATTATTCATAAGGATTCCAAACTTTTGGATGTCTCTAGCTGGGAAAACAAACAATACCCACCCTGCTCCCTCCAAGCCTCTCGTTTCCTATTCCTGCAATGCAATAACAATGCTTGCAAAAGTTTTTGGACAGTGTCCTATCTTTTCTCCTGTTTGAGAAGAAAAAATAAATGTTCCTCAGATTCCTTGTAACAGAGAGAGGTTTAAAATAGTTTCTAAAAGATTTTATAGCATCTTAAAATATTCTCTTTTATCTTTTATATTTTTCTTACAGTGTCTGTAGATTATGGGCTGAGTTTAAAAAACCCTTGAGTGCTACTTTTGGAGTTGAGAGTATGCATATGGTGCACACATTTCCAACTAAGTGATGACTTCCATGAGACGTAGTACTATATGTGGGTGGGATGCTGGCAAGTAACAGATTTTAATGTACAATTCAAATAAGGGCATGAAAATCCAAGTTTTGCAATAAAAGAAAGATGTCGAAATTCAATGGGAGAAATTTAAAGTTATTTATTCTCTGTCTTCAAAAGAGTTGGGATTTTTGGTTGTGTCCTGAGGCTGTACAAAATGGCTACATGGAAAATCTGTCTTCAACCAAATCTGCCTGGGACTGCAGGCACTAAGCTGATTTTGTGATGTCATCTAGAGTATTGTTTCACAGAAAATATGGAATTGATTGCATTTTTCTAAGTGAAGTGGAAACAAAAAGATTTCTCATGCTTAGTTGTAATCACTTCAAAATTAGTGCTAATACATCTTTCTGCTCTTTACAGAAACCTCTTTACCTATCAGCAACTTCAAGAGCCTTGAATGAGGTGTGCTAATGCCATGATGCCACCTAAGAGGTAGGCTCTTGACATTAGCTGGTCAATAGTCGCGGCTACGTTAGGATGTGCATAGTGTGGTCTTTCAAGCTGCAGTAGCAACACTATAAAAATTCTTTGCCCAAGGCACCAGCATAATTAGGGATGGCTCTGATCATTAGTGCTGGAGAAGCAGTTATATTGTTTTGCAATTTATCCAGTACCAGTAGAATTCTCAGCTCTGCACAGTACATAGTTCACATTGATTTCCTTCCCCAAGGAGAGTATAGATTGACCACACCACAAAACATACTGTGACTGGGACATTGTGTATAACATGCTCTGCTCTTTGTTGTGTAGACGCTGTTACATTATGTTATAGCCCTACATTAATAAAATATGTTTAGGACTTTAAGTGTGCTGACAGCATAGTACATGACAGATAACCACCAGATTCTTGAAAGTCTAGCATCAAATTTGTCCAGATCCAAGTGATATACCAATAAAAGTCTTAAAGCAATGATTTGTTATAAAGACAGTTCTTGAAGAAAGAAAAAGTAGGTGTCTGTTTACAACAAAACCAGGAAGATGTTCTCACAAATGGAGGACGTGGGTGGTGACAGCACAAGGCATAGGGAGAAGGATGAAAAGTTTGGGGGATGCGGTATCAGGAAAGAGAAAAAGGTTATGTAAAACTAATGAGACATGCAGAGTCCTAAACCCACATGCTATTACCCAGGGATCAAATCCCACAGACGTCCCATGCAATTTAAGAAAATCATTTTTTCTCATCACATTTAAGATATACAATATAGTAGGAAAATAGTGTCTCCTTTTTTTAAGCTTGGCACATCATCAAAGTCTCCTGTGAAGTCAAAGAAAAGCACCTCCACCCTAAACTGAGGCTTCTACACGGGAAAGAAAACATGTTCCCTTCGCTGGCTGTTTTCTACCAACGAAAGCAGAAAGGAGATGGAAGACACACTTCCCATTCCACCTTAATTAAGCTGGAATTCAGCCAGGACACTGCTTTTACTAAAACACCAGGGAAACTCGTAGTGATCCAGTCCACCCTTTCACAAAGATGGCACCTCTGGAAGTCCACCACTACCTTAAGCACTAATTTAGCCCCGACTCAGAAAGGCTCTGCCTCCCAGTAACCCTCCCACTCCCTGATGTGCTTGGGCTTTGGTGGCTTTCCAGACAACTGCCGAGGCCTCGCCCTCGCCTGCAAGCTGACGGCTCCCAGACCAATGGGGAATGGCTGCAGACTTGAAAGACACGCTGCTTAAAAGGCTCTCTCATGTTTCAGCTGACCATGTGTTTTCTCTTAGTACCCTGTGAGTTCAAATACCTCTGTATAACAGAAGTCAGACTGAAAAGGCATTGTGCATAAAATAATTCTGAGCCACATTGGTACGAGTCATCGTGCTTTTTAAAAGCATATATGAGTAGGCAGGGTACTGTTCATGCTACAAGATTGCATCTTGTTCAAATTCAGTGATAAAAAGCCAAAGGTTTGTAAAGGTTTTCTTTAAACCTGATCTGCATCAGTATAGAAATATTTAACAACATCCATTTCATTCATAGGTAACTGTCTCTTAAGAAAGACCAGATTTCTTCCTCTTTGCATGTAACACTGCTAACTTGAGTGCGTGTGCCAACTGCAGCATCAAGCTCATGGTAAGGACAGTTTGCGACAGCATCCAACGAAATCCTAAAGCTGATCCCAAATCACCCAGCTGTTTTCTACGGCAAAAATGTAAAAAATAAAATTGTAGTAGTAGTTCTTTTCATGGAAGGATGCAAGTCTACCAGTGGCAAAAAATCAGAAATGCACCGAGGTGTTTGGTGAACACACCTCTGTTGGGAAGAAGTGTTTTTTATCTCCACTTTTTATTACTTACTGAAAGGTACTGGTTTGTTGAATGCACTTACAAAGTCACTAACTGTATAATCACCGAAGTAAAAACTCCACACAGAATAAGTAGCCACTGTCACAAAACAAGGTGGTATTGATTCAAATCAGAAACCAGGACTTCTTAAGGACAACAGCTTAAGGAAGAATTTTTATTAAATTGAGAGGCTCACATTTTACTACGCATTGCTTTCTACCAAGTTATTCATTGTCCATGAGCAAACATCCAACAGCACTCCTCAAAGTCTTCACATTTATACTGCAAAGTCTGGCACTTGCTCATAAACAACACTTAAGACAACGTGATGGACTCGGCATATTTGATCTCACCATCTACTTACCAAACCAAGTCCATTGCTCACTCGTAGGCATGGGAGTCAGGAAGCAGCTGAGAGGTGTCCTAATTGGTGATTTGAGGTACTAACACATGGAAAAAAAATCATCTCTTCATGGTGACTTTACAGCCTTGCAGATACATAGTCTAAAATGAAACATGGAGAGACAGACAGACAGACACTTTTCCACTCAGCACCCTCAGCCCAGGGCAATGTTGCAGGTTTGCTCTCAAGCCTCAGTAGAGCCTTTCAGTGCAGTGCCCCGCTGTAGGGCACGGCCTTCACTCCACAGCTGCCACATCCTCCCCACTGCAGCTCCGGCATGCCGCACCACTCCCGTTTACAATCTTTTTTTCTAATAAGAGCATGACACAGTAAGAACAGGATTGCCCACACTGCCGACAGACTACTCAAAACTTCCTGCAGACCCACACTTGGATTAACGTCAGGCATTGGGGATTTAGCCAGTCATCCACACAGGTCAGAAATGATTTCTCTCCTCTCCTGCTTCCCTACCCCTGCTTAATAGCCAAAGTCCAAAAACCAGGGAGGTCATGGATGTGTTTTGAGGCAGTACAAAAAATTATTTCCTAGGCTACCAGGAATCCTTTCCCCAAACCAGGTTAGCAGGGCTGAGTGTGCTGCTGCTTCTCTTCTGCACCACGGGCACTTCACCGCTACATCCGAGCAAACCATACTGCAGCAGCTCACAGCTCCCAACCAGCTTTTGCAGAGGGCAGTACTGGGGGTTTCCTTTTCTCTGTCTGCAGTTTAATTTCCCCTAATCAGTCTGTGTGGAGCACCTCACCACGACAACCATATTATTCTGAGTACTTAACTCATTCTCTGGGCTGTGCTGTGCAGACTGCTCTGAGCGGTCTAGGAAATGCAAGCTGTGTGATCTGATGCTCTCCTGTGAATTTTAGGAAATGGAATGCTTGTAAACCCCACATTAACATACTGCATCCCACCGCCATGAAAATTCTTATCGTTACAGGAAAATTCCAGTGTCACGAGAGCGTTGACAATAATTGTTTCTACATCAGAGCAATGTTACAGAAAAGACATTTTCATCTGATAAAAATCAACCTACTTGGTTAAGTGAAATGTTCCCAAGTAAAGGCAAGTCTAATTCAAGAACAGCAAACAGGACTAGAGCTTGTATTGCTTGTATTTGAGCCAGAAACAATTAGTTATAAGATTCTTATTAATGTATATCTTTACTACCATGTTGATTCGGCCTTCTGTTCATTTTCTTTCCCTTATAACCCCATTTCATACCATCCATCCTTTCTTTTCACACAAAAAGCTGAAACTGGCAGCCTTTAAGAAGCGTGTTATCTGGAAGAGCTAGAGGTATATTCCAGATTTCATGTATTAAATTCCCTCAGCCTGCTGACCTCTCCTCTTCTCAGGGAAAACACAGGGTGCATCACTGGGCAGGACTTCAGAACAATTAGGGACAGCGATTAGACACTACTAGA
>JAVSBS010011897.1:4668-23901 GCA_033124195.1 Coracias cyanogaster | reverse complement strand
GATTAGACACTACTAGACTAGTCAGGGTGAAGATTTTCCTCCCTTAAGAAAATTGACAAATCTTGATTTAAATAAAAGAAATACTTGATTCAGTTTTAATTCACAGTCTTTCTGGAGGACGATGTGTTCCAAGTTGCTATGGGTTATGAAAACGTGTTAGGGAAATTCAATAAGTACCTAATCCAAGCATCACTCAGTAAATTAATACTGTGCTGTTAACAGCGTTGTAACTCCATGCATTTAATGAGAATTAATAAGATTTGTTTGCATTAACACGGTCTTACATCTCCCAGGTGACAGCAGGGACCATGCAATGGGATTTTATGCTCTGCTCTGACCACTGTCACCAGTGCCCAGAGCAACTGGGCAGGGGCCCCGGCACTGATCCCCACCCGTCACCTCCAGCACCTGCTGATGGAGGGCACAGCTCAGTCCCCACTGTTGAAGCGACTGTACTTTGCACGGGGGAACTACTGATGTCTTGGCACAGAGAGAGGGGAGATGACCCTCTGGCCTACTGATTAACTGGACTAGAACTGAACTTGCAACAAAAATAAACACAGCAAGTACACAGATCAGCAACACTTGCGTGACTTCATGGAGACAAAAATCAAATTACTTCAAGATGATCTTTACAATTACGTTAGCAAGTTCAATAGAGCATCAAAGATGACAGCTGTAGCTTTCTGTGGCAAGAATCTCACAGAAGGCGGTGACAGAGCTTCTCCAGGCTTTGGCAACAGCAGGGCTGAGCCCCTCTTTCCTCTCATTCCTCAGCCATTACTCACACAAGTACCATGAAGATTTTCATTAAACAGCATTGGGAAGAAAGTTAGGATAGAAATGGTAGCCCCCCTTTGTGTTTGGCACTGGTTAGGTGAGACTTCTACTATTTGAAGTTCGTTATTTCCTCCATTTACGCCTCTTCAGTTGTCTGTCTCACCAACTTTGCAAACTCCTACATCTAGAGAGGAGCTGCACCTGCACTGCTGCCTGCACACTGCCAACAGCAGTGCCCGGAGCCTTAGCAATGGGCCCAGAGCACTGACACTAAAACTGTGGACCTAATTCTGCAATACTAGATGGGGTTTGCTGTCTGTCTGTCTACAGAACTCTTCGTTATTAAAAGAAATGATCTTGCTTGCTTTTAGAAATTTCAGCTGTAACAATATTTTGCGCTATATCATTTACCTCCAAACATTGGATTTGCCTCCATTACTAAGAATTACATTTATCTATTTTCAGAAGTAGGACAGTAGGACCCACAGCAATTTATAGATGAACACCACATCAAACATAAGGCTTATACCCTTGAAAGGTCAGTACTAGGCGTTTGATGTGGACTACACAAGGTTTAGCCAAATGATACAGGCCACATTATGGGGCAAATTTCTGTAGATCTAAGATGAGGTCCACATATTCTGCTAGTTTGCTCATTTGCAAACATCTGTAGCAGAACATACTGATCTTCCACTAAAAAAAACACACAAATGGAGTCAGTTCCATTTGTTTTCCATATATGGGAAGAACTGTCTCTAAACAAATTTAATTCTTGACTCCAAGTGGAATTGAAGATGCTTTTCAGATAAGAAGTGGTAAAATAAAATTGCAAGAGATCACAGAAAATGATGTTGTTATTCTCTTCCTGCAGCA
The DNA here is from genome assembly GCA_033124195.1 of Coracias cyanogaster. Classification (NCBI taxonomy): domain Eukaryota; kingdom Metazoa; phylum Chordata; class Aves; order Coraciiformes; family Coraciidae; genus Coracias; species Coracias cyanogaster. The sequence continues at coordinate 22,248 of JAVSBS010011897.1, read as the reverse complement.
TTCATCTAATTTTATGTTTCACTTTGGGGCAGTTTGGCCTTCTTATACGACCAGAAAGACAGCAGACAAACAGCAGTTCAGCAGTGGTTAGGCTGCACTCATGTAACCCAGCAATCATAATTCAAGGGAGAAAATGATTTCCTGTCAGAAATATAGACTGAAACTGCCAAGAAAATCTCTGCAAAGCTACAAACTTATCACCATTCACCCATTAGACTTGTGATGAGGAGAAAAATCAAAATTGCACCACTTAGTAAACCATGGATAGAATATCACACAGAGAGGAAGAAAGGAAGATGTAGCCATGAAGTCAGCTTGAGTTCTACTAAATACTTTGTTTTGAAAGCACATTTCTTAAAAAAAAATCAGAGAAGTAGGTAAAAATATAGTTGCATTTACAGCCTGCCCACTCACATTTTTTCCAGATAACTGGCAAGATGTTGTATTAGCTATGATGCCATGTCTTAATCTTGTGGATTCACTTGTCGCTCCATCCTTGGTGCCGGAACTATCACGTGTGATGAAGAGCAGGTTGGCTTTAGGACACCATGCATATGATGTGACACTGAAGGGGACACCAACCTGGGAGCAAGTAGATGGATAACTATTCAAATCTCCCCAGCTGCAGTCCAGCTTTCATAAGGTTTATACCAGAATTACTGTCTTTTCAAGTTAAGATATCCAAGAAAGAAAAGTTTGAGAAGTGACGTTCCTTGCACTGTTTCAAAAGCATTTGCCCCATAACAGTGAATTTCTCTCCCTCATATAAGGTGTCCTGCTCCTTTGGCACCAACAGTAGGAAAAGGGAAAAACGTCTGCACGGTGTGATTCCCTGATTAAGCTACTTGTAAACTGTAATCCTCTTGGTTTATTTTCATCTCTTTTGTTCTGTTGCCTTTGTTTTTTACAGTTTCAACTGCTGAGCCCAAAGGAGATCCATGTTAGAAATGGATGGTTGGTTCATAGGAACATTATCTCCTGTAACATCAGAGATTTTCAGATAGGAAACCCTTGTTCAGTTTTTTCATACTGGTGGCTATAGCAGATGAAGCATCATCACTAATGCATTATCCAATGTATTATTGCAACCTCCCAGAAGAAAACAGACTGGAAATTCAATTATCTGTTTCCAGAAGTCACGTTGTTACACCTTGTTACACCATGAAAACAAAACGCAAAGCTGATTGAGTTTCCTTTTAGAGCTCCAGAACACGAAATTTATCATGAAATGAGGAGCTGAATCTAGCCAGAAATTCTGACATATCTCCACTAATAATGATTAATGACTAAGAAAAAGAAAAGGGAAGCTGCATGCATAAATGCCAACCTGAAATGACATTAAGACACACAGCTATATTAAATATTTTCCCTTCTAATTACATATTTCTTAGTACTGTAAAATATTCAATGTACAAAACCAGATTGGCTCTGTTACCAGTCTCAAAAGCAGCAGGCAGTCAAATAAGCTCTGAAAAGCTAATTCAAATGCCACAAGTAAAACAGCACTGCTGTTTCTTCCATAGAAAATCCAAGTAAAGCTCATTTACTTCTCTTGTGAGTATAAGACAAAGGTATTAGCACCGCAGCAGAGTTGCTCTACAGTAATATATGAACTGGGAGGCTGAATGCCCAAACCTGCAATCTCTACTACAACCTCCAACAGTTTGACTTACATTCAAGTGGGAGTACAACTCGTTTGACTCATGGAGATGTCTGTGGCTACACTAACTCAGCTTGTTGACCATTACAAAAGTGATCTCCAAAAGAGAGAGTTCAAGAGTGTGCCAGAAAATAATATTCAGGGTATGCCACTTTGTTCACTACATTTCAAGGACCAGAATTACTCTTTCCGGGCAGAACTGCTCTTTTTACTTACAACTTAATGTCACCCTTCACATTCTGCCTCAACTGAGTTTCACCATTCAAGTGCAAAAATTGTAATGTCTCATTGGCACGTGTAAATTGGAGTGTTTGCATGGCAGAGAGCATATTTGACAGAGGTATGCACGCAGCATAGGCTGTTTGCTGGAGCTCCATGGGTCCACAGAGCAGTGGGTGTTCTATCAGCACCACGACATCAGCAGGAGACTAAATGCTTGTGGTGCAAAACATACCAATGTTATTAGCATGACACCAGCATCATGCCCTACTCAGCACCTCACTGCTCCACCCATCCTTTTCATGTGTTGCTTTCCCTTCGCCCTTCCAGCCTGGCTCCTGAAGTACAATGTCTCTGCGGCAGTGCAGGAGGCTGTGGATCTCCTCTTGCTCTCCTGGAAAGTGCCTATGCAAACCAAAGCTACTGCACAAACAAATTCAGGGGCTGTTTAGGGTTTTGGGAGGTGGGTGAGTGAGAGCTTGGGTCATGCCAGGGGTCCCAGCCAGGACTGGTTTCAGAAGGGCAACATCTGGCAAGAAGCAGGTGATGAGCAACAGAAAAACCCCGTCCCTTAATGCCACTGACCTCGCATACAAAAAGCTTAATAGCATGTTGATATTTGAGACTATCAAAGTGCCCTCCTTGCCGTCAGTTATCATGCGAGATTGAAATAGCATCATTTGTCACTGGTTCAATGCCACGTAACACATCTGGAAGCAGGGTGTTGGCGGTATTTGTGTTAAGCTCTCAGCGGGAGACAATTTGCTAGTAGAGATCATGACAGCACTGCTGGAGATGAAAAAAAAAAAAAAAAAACACAACAAAAAAGTGTCCATGACTGGCAACTTTTATTTTGCAACATGTGTCAGCCTCTTGTCTGTGATGTGGCACAACTAGCTATCGTATGATGTAAGTGCAACAGCACATATTTTAACATACAATACAATTGTCTGGGACAAGTTAATTTGACGCCCCACTGTGGGATGTGTTACGTGACAACCAAGTTCTGAAAAGTGCTCTAGTCCACTTAAAACAGTGCTGTGAGCTGAAAGGGCTTCTCACAAGGCAGGATGCGCCGGGCAGAAATTTCCAGAAGTGAACTGTAAATGGAAAACCTTTAAACAAACACAAATATTAGCCAAACTGTACGCAGAATTACTAGTTTGGGTTGGGCCTCCTCAGAGCAATGAAGCAATTCCCTTAGAAATGCCTCTATATGTTCGGAGCCTGTACTTAAGGCGGATTAGCCATGTTGTCATCTTATGTGAATACCAGCCTTTGCTTGGGAAAATGAATTAACACCACACCAAAATTACTCCAATGAAGAGTTCTCAACAGCACTCATAACATCGGGGATGCCGTTATAACAGCAAAAGGAACCAGCAAAATACAGACTGGTTTACCAATGCTGTTTTACTGTAGAGCAAAAACATGGTTTATAAAAGTGAAACACACCAAGGAAATACTTTGCTTAGACCCCAGCATGGTGGTGCAGTTCCTCAAGAAAAAAAAAAAAAAAGTCCTTCTTCATCCCTTCCGACACGGAGCTTAGGAAAAAATCACATCTGACATGAGTCATCTTCTCATTCAGACATGAATTCAGTTTATCCTCGTTGGAAGGATGATCTAACCTCTACCTTCGCCAGACTTTCTCAACAGGGGATCCAGGAACAGGGGTAGAAAGGGGCTCAGCTACAGAGGTGAAAAGAGGAAGGAAAAACATACACAAACGCACATATCCAGCGATAATTCTGGAGCTTTCCTCCAGGAAAGCATGTGCCACTGCACAGCAACAAAAATAACCCAGGGGTTCCCTCTCTGCTCTGGCTCCCTGTGAGGAACCACTTTAAAGCTTTTAGAACATTTGCAGCATTTGAGAGCAATGGTTTTTGTTTAACTTCAGCTACTTCAGAAATGCCTGGGGCCTGAAGAAACATATTTTTGGATTGCTCTTAAAGAACAGGCTGACCTTTGAAGTTTGGGGAATTTTTTTCAGATCAAATGTTAAATTAATAAACACCAACATGACAAATCAGTCTGAGTACTGGGGGGAAAAATTAACAATAACTAAAAAAATCTTCTTGGATTAATTCACTGTGGCATATTGTTACTTATTCTAATACGTTGATAGGTCTGGCACTTCAAGTCCTATAAGCCACACTGCATAATATGTTTTTGTGTCTTAACTAAGCATGTTTGATATTTTTGCCCATTTTCCCCTACAAAATAAAAGGAGTATCATCACCACTGAATAAATTTTGGGTTGGGTAATAATGAGATAACTAGTTTACTTATGGATCATTCAAGTTTAAGAAACGCACACAGAAATTCAAAGCATCTGCAATCCAAACTATTTCTTTGTACACAGCTTCTTTATAACAGAAGTTGCATCGATGCCACTGAATTTACCCAGCACTTTCTTGTTAATTGAGGTACTTGGCTAAAGTGTCCCACGTGACTCATTTATTGCAAGAAATGGCTGCATAAGGAATCCTTGACTCTATGGGAAGTCATGGGTCAGTCGGCTGCAAGCCACACACAGGCTATTAATTACAGCTACATCGTTGCAGAATCATCTGCTAACACTGTACAAACAGGAACAGTATCATGCCAGTATTGCCACATCCACATTTTTGTACGCTCTCCTCGATTCTCCTCACCCTATTTTCGGAAGAAAAGATATGATTCATTCTCAATAGGTGCCCTATTAAGTACTCAAAAAGCAATAATGTAAAACAACCTTCCGCTATAAATACTGGTAAACAACAGTTCACTCACCATGGCAGTTCCCTTACCATCCCAGTGAGTTACAGAGGGGGAATCATTCAATATACTTCACGGACATTTTTTTCAGGAATCTGAGGATGGTAATGCTTTGGCAGGCCAGCAGTGTACCTACCAAGGACCACTGGAACAAAGAAACAACCAAACAAACCAAAACAAAGCAAAAACAAATGGACGCTCTCTCCAGATTCTAGTTTATTCTCAATTAATGCAAGTTCATTGTACCAGGACATTCCTACTGCAGGACAGAACTGAGATGGGAGAGTTTCTACTGATTTTATCCCCAGGAAGTCCTACGCCAGAACCACTTCCCTGAAAAATGCAGTCCTTTCAGAGGGCCAGATCCTTAGCAGGCACTGACGGGGAGGGCGCTTTGATTAACACCACAAGCTCCTGACCCAGAACATCAGTGCCCTGAGGAGGATTCCAGCAAACATCTGTTCCCATTAAAGATTGCTGGTTGAGATCTACACCCAGAGAGGGCCAGGGCTGAGGAATTAAACAGTTCCTCTCTGAGGCCTGAACAGCACACAGATTTGAATGTTAGCAAAGCAACATTTAAGGAAATCCGCTTCAGAATTGGGAATGAAGAATGTGAAGCTATTCACTTAGCGGTTTCTCTAATGCTCGTCCATTTAATATTTGCAAATTTAGTATTGACACATGCAAGCCTTACAAAAATTATGTTATGAGAAACAGCTTCTGTACTTCTCATCATAAACAAACAACCAAAAATACATGGTATGTATAGCAGGGGTTTACAGCTGGGGACCTGTATTACTTCTTAGAGCCACTTATCTAAGATCTAGTATCTCTAAAAAGCCTCTCTGTTTGCTATTTACACAGGTGTCCTGGAGCATTATATAATCATGTAGCAGATCAGCATAGCCTTAGGATCTCAAAATATAATAAAAGTACATTAGGATCATGATATAGAGGGAAACAGTTGGCTACCATTTTACACTGGTCTTTTATTCCTTTCAGAAGTTCACCTAGACATGAAGGGTAGATGTCTTCAGTTCTTCATGAGAGTAAGGTGAAGAAAAGACATCTTTTCCTAATCTTGCTGGCCTAGATTTTTTTAAACGTAGAGTCAAGCTGGCTCCTCACGTGAATGGTCATATTTTGCCACTCTTATTTATGCTAAGTAATTGCACTGAACTTGGCAACAGATCTCCTACAGTAAGGTTCACAAGCCAGGAGTCAGGCTTTGAAATAGTAAAGCCATAGTAACTTAAAGTATTCAAAATACGCACCAAAAAGGAGGACAGTAAGACATGAAAGATGACAAAGTCTACAAAAGGCACAGATATTTCCACATATTCTGTAACCACAGACAGGATCAGCAACTACATTACAAATTGAAGCAGATTCTATGATAAAAATGCCCTCCAGAAAAGGCATGTATCATCCCTTCCAAAAAGAAAAATAATGTATTATCCATAAAATCCTCCACAGTGACTAATCTATCATTTCAGCCAGCCAAATCCCAAAGACATGGTTTGAATCTTAACAAGGTAACAACAAAATCCTCTAGAATGTAAGAATAAGGGACATATTCCGTTCCTGTTACATCTGGCTTCATTAGAGCTTATTCTGCTTTTAATCTGCTGTAATAAAGACCTTACATTTGAGTGAAGATCTTAGAATTTGACATGCTCATAGAGAAATATATATTGCATGCAAATGACATGGCAAAGACAACACTAGTACATCAGACCTTGTACTTACTACGAAAGAAAGATGTCCTCTGTTCATGAAGTCCTCCCATCTTTTCTTTCCAAAGCATCTGTTAGGCAGGATCTATACGTACTGCCTTGTTACGGGAGACAACATCAGGATGAAGAAACTTCCACTTCATGTGCCCTAGGCTGCGCGCAGCTGCTGCTTATGCCAAAGTCTTGCACCCCTTCCCACATTTTTTATCAGCTATTTAGATTCCCATATATATTAGAAGGCCATAGCAAAAAAAAAAAAAAAAAAATCTATTCTTATATAATGCAACGGAAATCATAATACTTTCACAAACTTCTAAAAGACTCTTATCACCTGTTTTCAAGTGCAAGCATGTCATCCTGCAGACTAAGGATTGCCATAGGTCATAACTAACAAGCATTCCATACAATGCATATAACTACCAAGGAATTGCTCCCAGACTACTATCATTGGCAATTACCTAGTTGTACATATATAAATCACATGGCACTGTGGCTTACAACAGACATGCTATCTTTGACAGAAGTAATCATTTGCCTGCTTGAGGACTATAACAGCACTAACTCTTAAAAAACTATTTGTTTAACACAGCTTGCAGTATTCATTTTCTTTATAGTGTTTTTGGAGCTGTGTCTTTAGTTATGGTTTCACTTCTAGTTCATAAAGTCCTCAAACTTTACTTACTTACAGGCTCTTTACCCACAAATGTACTATGTAAGATGAAAGTATCATCAAGAGAATACGTTCATCCAGAAGGTGAAAATGCAGAAATACACAGATTTTATATGAACGTAAATCAACACCAATGAAGACTGCTAAAAAAGCCAACGTATTTGCCCACCATAATTTTGTCTTTTCTCCATTTTCTTCAGGTATTTACTAATTTATACCTTCCTGAGTAACAACTTACTTTCTCATTCTGTAAATCCTATCACCCAAATGAAGAGCACAAAAATACAGATGAATAGAGTATTTTACAGCATTAATTACCTCAATCTCCCTACCCCAAGTAATGGCCAGTTCAAGTTTGCTCAGGGATTACCCTTTACTCCTCCAAGGTTGCTGATTTACAAAGCAAAGAGATACTTGAGGAGTCCTAAAACTATTTGCCTACCAAGCATTAGCTCTTCTGAAATCAATAGTGTGGAAAGCAAATCCCACCCCGCGCTTGAGAAAAGCTGTGTAAAGATGCAATTCTCTTTATGAAAACCAACAGGAGAACCTACCAGGAGAGGGGCTTGCTTCCCTGGTAGGAAGATGAGCCAGAAAGCAGCAGCCATCACTGTAACAACTGAGAACCTGCAGCTGCTGCACTCTGCTAATTACCATGGGAGAGGACCCTGGGCAGTGGGTGCTTTCTGAAAGGGGTCTTCACAACGTAAACTGTGACTGAGGCCTTGGGAGTCACCAAAGGAATGGCACGGAGATTATCATCTTGTATCGCAGGGGCATGTCCATTGTTGAGGGTGTGCCTCCCAGAATAGAATTTTGGAAGGGGCTGCTTTATAAAAACAAAACCAAACCAAAAAGAACTGTGAGCCACGCTAGGAACTCTATGCATTTTTTAAATTCCTCATAATGGATCTGGAATAAATCAGCAATGGGTCAAACCCGTTCAGAAAGTGTTTGAATAACTGCCCATGGAGCGTCCAGGGGTTCTCTGTCAGCTGAGTATTTTGGCTGCTGCTGTTCAATTATCATTTGAGAAAGCAGGACTGCCGGGAAAGACAACACAACGTAAACAAACGTTGGCTATAAAAGCATACGGTCTACCAATATATTCACACTGCACGTGTTTCAGAAATACCACCAAAAACATCTTCACATCACACCACTCGATGATGCTCCTAGCCAGCAACATTCAATCCAGCCAAAGGTAAGAAGTCTTCAAGAAATCAGGAGAGCCTGAAATATCTAATTTTATCTCCATAATAGAAACAGTAATTGTCAAATCATTATTTTACATTTATAAAATATATGATGAGGAACATACCACATGCATTCTAGACTTTCTGTCTGCACTGGAAATCAACTGGGAAATTAGAAGGTATGGGTAGAAACGTCACTGCGAATATACTGTATTACTGCTTTTGCAGCTGCAGTCCCAAAATTTGTTTCACAATAATTCAGTTACCCATGTTTAAATAACCAGCCAGCAGAAGAAAGGCTGATATATTTCATATGCATTCTCTTTGAGCAGGGGGGCCTTCACGTCTGGTCGAAAAATGTCAGGCTCATATGACACCACCAAAGTCAGGAGAGATGCCTAACCATAACTAAAAGCAGAATTTGGCCAACACAATTGGAAAATACCAGCAGAGCACATACAAATGCACACACGCAACCCCACATAAGAGCAGAGCATGAGACAGATTGGATTGTTTTTAATCACACCTTTTAAAAAAACAAAATAGCCTGTACAAACCCCTCACTGTGCTCCTACGTGGTTCATTTATCCCACTGTAACATAAACAGACATACCAGAGCCTGTAGTAGGGGAGAAAGTTTTTTGGTTTGTTTTTGTTGGGTTTTTTTGCTTCCTCCCCCCTCGCTGAGGATTTTAAATACAGTTTGAAGAGCGAAAGAACAGATCTGGCCTGCCTTCCAAACTGACTTCAGTAATAGATAAGCAACTTTTAAGGACACCACCGTCAGCAAGCATGCACATAAAGCTATACATGAATATATTTATCCATATTTTTAAGAGAGCCTTTGTTTTCGTAGTTTCTTCTAGCATATAGTCCAGCAGAAAAAAATAGCTGTCTTTCCTGATTCAGCAAAACTACCCTTTTACAATAAAAATCCTAACAGTTTAGGTATTATTTCTCAAGAATCCTTACCCAAAGGAAAACAATCTTTCTGTTAGCTCCAATACCAACTTCCACAAGTTTTGTATCATCTTTGTAAGATCGTTCTATCAAACACATCCTTCAGGAAAGAAAGATTTTATCTTGCTTTCTGCATGCAGTGCCTGACTCGAAGCTGCCATTCACTTCTTCAAGTTTCTTGCCTGTTTCTTGTACGCTTCCTGCTAACACCTGAGGCTTCCATATTTTGCAAAAACAAGGTGAAAATCAGAATTCGCAAAGCCATAACAAAACACAAAGATCTGAAGAGATTACTAAAAATACAAGATTCTGAACCAGGTGATAACAAGCATTTCTAACAAAATTAAACAGATAAACTTTTCTGCACATTAAAAACAATTCTCTTGTATCTGAGCCCATAATGACTATTTTGAATACAGGTATTTACTGCTGCCAATAAATAAATCTTTAGTAACTTCTGTTATTGGGAAGATCTTGAATACAATCCAGTCCAAAAAAATGCTGACTTTCTTAAATAGAGGCTGTGTTTTTGCAATAAAGAATACTGGTCAATATACAAGTGAAGGAAAACTGAACCAGATGTCAGTAATAGGACCACAGAACGTTGCATTTGCCCAGAATCGCTATTTTAAACACACGATGTTGGTCTACTGGTTTGTGGGATAATACATTCTTGGCAGCCAGAACGAGTTTCAGTATGTTAGAAGGTTATCCTTGAGAAAAAAAAAAAAAAAATAAGAAAAAGAAAAAAAAAGAAGAAGAGAGGTAGAGAAAGGCCACTAATTCATCAAGCTTCCTACAGCAGAAAAAAGTTATTCCTTACTCAGGAAATCAGTTCAAAGAAAACCCAGTCTCAACGCAAAGGGCTTGGGTTTTACATTCATTTTCATTTTCTGCTCTACTTCCTTACTACTACTTCATTGTACTTTGACTGGTTTTTTTCTTTAAAGAACTCTTCCCTCCATACGTGCTCGATTTCCGGGCAGGAAGTCTAAGGAAAAACCAGCGAGCTTTCGCCTTGCAGCTCCAGTGCAGTCACTGATGGGGAGGAAGCACAACCCCAGCGACCCATGGCACGTGCCACCCAACCCGCACAAACCCAGGCCCGAACACTTTTCACCTTTGAAACCCTTACTCACACGAGGATCCTGCTGCCATCGTTGGGACTACTGGGGGAAGATGTTCACAGGACCAGGCCCCACCGTCCTAGACTCACTGCAAGCAGCCCTGGAAGCCATATGCACACAAATAACATTAACTCAGGTCCCTATCCATTGCCAGTTAAGTACCATCTCTAAAAAGCTTTCTAGTTCAGAGTCACAGGAATTTAGTCTTGGTTTTGGTTGGGTTGGTTTTTTTTCCCCTCTTCTATTTATGAAGTAGTTACATCTGTATGCCTTCTTAATATAGAAATAAAACTTCAAGATGTACTTTGTCTGTTTGGCAAACAATCACTTCCCTGTTTTACCACGTAGTAAATTTAAAAATCAACTCTTTTCATTGTTTTAACGAACTCTTCTCTGAAAGATACTTAAAACCACTTCCCAATATACAACCAAAGTTTTATTTTTATAGTCTATCTTCCATTATGGCATAATCCTTTCTTTTTTTTTTTTTTCAAACCAGTGAAATATACAAATCACGCAAGACAGAAATATGTACATTAAATGTACAGAACAGAGGAAAGGACATAGAAGATTTACATATCTGAATGACAAGTAAAATATTTTACATTAAATAGTGTTTTAATAGCTAGGGTCACAAGATTCAGTTCTGCTCAGACAAAAGCCACTAAAAAGGAACATGAGGTGATTTAGCAAACGAAAAAAAAATTGATCATGGTTTTTGTACAATGAAAACCCAAGTGACATATTCAACAAATTAGTGCTTTATTTATCTTTAAGATATTCTTTGCAAACATCTGAAGATGAGGGGTAAATATGTCCTTGTACAATAAATTAAGAGCAATAAAGCGCCATTTAAGAAGCTGATAAATGATCAAGATGAACTTAATGATACAGTTTAAAGGCTCGTTAAAAGTTAAGGCTTTAGTACAACTAGGCTAAAGTGAAAGATTTTCCTCACTTGATATTTGCAAAACCATTTTCTTTAACTTCTTGGATGGAACTGAGTTGGAAAGAGGCATCTGAACCAATGATGAAATCCTGTGTAAATACACAGCATTATGGGGAATGTATATTGTTTAACAAGTAACAATTTCCATTTCAAAAACCGAAAAGCAAGGGCCAAATGCAGCACATTTTAGAGTTGGAGGGCGTCTCCTTTAAGCAATAATAAATCAACAATGCCCTTAATGTGAGAGTGGAATGGAAGTCATCTCCAGACTGGTATCAATTCAAGCGCAGGGAACTGCCTCTACCAACAACCCAAGAAAGTCCTAAAGCTGGGAAGAGGCTTACTACTTTGTGATTATCCTTAAAACTTTCGAATGACAAAAGCTTTTAAATTTGAAATAAAATGCCAAAAGGCTAAAATCAGTCTAAAAACCTGAAGAGGTCTGAAAAAGAAAATGGGGGATGATCGGCCCCTGCAATTCAGATGTTTTATTATTTCTTAAATCATTAAAGTATGTATGTACAAAAAGCTTTGAAATATCAGACACCAGCAGACCACAGTTCTCCCATATATATGTAACTGCTCAAGTACAGTCTGAACAGTTGTAGTGTATATCTGCAATATATTATCTAAAGCATGTGTATTAAAGACATAGGATGATAAATTTGGTATTGGTGAAACATTTCATTGAACTATAATAGTCAGTTAATGTTATTAAAATATGAAACTCTTGTCTCCTTGAGTGAAAGCATTTCCAAAATCTGTTAAAAAATATAAAAATCAATCATTTCAAGAGTGGATAGCTAATGATTTATTTTCTCACATAAAATTAGAGGAGTTATTTGTCAAGCTGTGTTTTGAAAGACAGCCAGCTATGACACCATTTTTAAGGTATTTTTAAATTGGGGAATTCTCTTTTCTATGGGCTTTCCAGGCGGGGAGGCCAAAACTGTTTGCAAGCCTTGCAGCTCCCTCCACCTGGGCACGGTACTGCACACGGGCTGCACCTCGGCGGCTCTCCACACCGGGCAGCGGTGCTCCGTGAGATGAGACACTCCGACATCACAGTTAGCTAATAAGGCCGAACTCTGCCTTGAAGAATACCCTTATACCAAGGCAGATGTTTTTCTTGGGTTTTTATGGTCTTGTTAGGTTCTGGAACCAGATACAGTGACTCGGGAATAGCGCAGTTGAAGCCTTTACGATCCTTTGCTCTCCACCCTCCGGTGACGCTGCATACGTACTTCCGTGGGCACGTTCAGGTATGCAACTGTCACAGCACTTCGTGATGAATATACCCCTGATTTACAGAGCCCTAAATGTATTGAACAGCTTTTTATACCCTATTCTGATAAATTCTAGTGTCTGAAACTAAAAGTTACGGACAGGTCTGTACGTTCCTTACATCTATAAGGATTATTCTACCATCCCAAGCACATTACATGGTTGCTCTGCCTACTGCACTTGTGTTACGTCCCATGAGACTAAATTAGCGTATGTTGGATTTTCCCCTCGAACTACTTTATTGTTTTTAAGAAAAGTCAATTTTTTTTTACTTCATAAAATAAATATTCTCAGGTTTTCCCCCATTATTGTCAACAATATAAGCCACACACAGTTCTGGGATGGACACAGAGCGGGTTTCCAGGCACTTCTCTTTGCAACCTTTATATTTTTTTTCCTTTCTGGTTTTTTTTTTTTCTTTCCTTCCCCCTGCCTTTTTTTTTTTTTTTTTTTTTTTTTTTTTTTTTTAAAGAAGACAACAACTCCTTGGACTCTATAAATAAAGTGGAAATAGTCCAGTGGGAAGGGAGAGGGGCCTGCACCCCCTGCAGGCAGGTGGCTGCAGTTCCTCCCACCTCATCCGTCCCCTATTTGCACACAAATTGGTCCACAATCTCTGTGCACAACTTGCATTTCACGTAGCAGCACCAGTGGAACTTGCAGTGGCAGCGTTCTCGCTGCACCGTCTTGAACTGGTCATAGCCCCGGCCACAGCACATGAGTTCACAGCCGTCCATGCCCTCTGAGGTCTTATTGCAAAGGCGGCCCTGGGTGCCCAGGGACCCAGTGCTCTCGTTGCGCACGCAGTAGTCAGGGCTGGGATCGATGTAGACCAGGTCGTGGATGGTGGGTGCGTTGAAGCGGCTGTTCACTTGCACCAGCTTGCCCCGGCTGTTGAGTTTCATGGCAGCAGCACTATCGTATTTCTCCTTCAGGGCATCGCCTACCTTGCGGAAATCAGCAAGCTGCAGCCAACAGGTCTTCAGGCTACAGGAACCAGAGACACCGTGGCACTTACAGGCCACATCAGCCAGGTTGTACACAGTCTGGAGGAGCCAGGGAGAGAAAGCAAAAACCATGACGAAAGATTAGCGTGGCTGTGAACGCATTTATTCCCCTCACTTCCTGCCCTCCGTCACATTCTCCCTCGCCCCTCCACAATACTCACCTTCGCATCCTCTTCCCTCCCGCGACAGGCTGGGAAGGAAGAGCGCACGCGTGCACCCCAGCACCCCGTTAGCTGGTGGAGGAGGAGGAGCAGGAGGCCAACGCTCTCACCAGCCTCTCCCCACCGCAGAGACAGCCACAGCAGCACACACAGAGCCCAGACAGCAGCATCACGCAGGCTGCAGTCAAATTTTAGGAATTTGCTCTCACGCCAGCAAAGGCTTTTGCCGTTTCATTGAGAAATGTAAAACATCCCTTTATTTTCTAACTGAGTTACTCTCTCTATTGATCTCTGCTTGAGGCTGCAATTAGGGAAAGAGTTAAGATTCGTCTTGCTCCTGGCTCAGCCACAGCTGATTGTCTACTCTTGGCTGGACACCCTCCTCCTATCCCAAATACTGCTCTGCAAGAGAGACTACATCCAAGAAGAAACCCCCAAACACCTATGGGTGGGAGACAGAGCTACAAAGCAATATCCTCTTTACAAAGCTTTGGCAGGGAAAGATCAGCCATTTGCCCTGAAAAAATAGAAATAAGAGTCAGCGTTGACACTGTCTCAAAAATCCTGGAGTCTGACACATTAGATGATACTGTAGACAACTTCCACCCAGCAGTTACAGAGTCTTAACGCTGCCAAATGGCACTGCAAAGATGAGGCTGAGGAAGGAAAAAACCTGCTTGAGTCTCCATAAGCAACCATGGAAGTGTCATTTTTCTTCTTGCTAATAGTAAATTGGCCTGTCCATTCTTTCAGACACCCTCCTCTCCCATTTAAATACTATTAATTTTCAATTATCTTTCATCCTTCTTCACCTTGGAACACAAGTGTAAAGTCTCCAGCTGACTATTTCTGGCACTTCAAGCTTTAGGAAAATAATGATTTTGGCTATCCTATTCATACTAATAAAAAAAAAGAAGTTTACACCCATTCATTTAAGGCATTTTCAAGATTAAAGAAACCATAAAGACATGTTTAACCACAGAAGACCTTGCTGTCTAATAAGATGGAGGAGCTTTTCACATCCTCTTAAAGCAGGGAAAGGAAAAAAAGTCAGAACAATCCCATACGATTCCAGCCCGGGAAGCCCAATGTGCCCCTCTTCCCTCCAACACATGCCGTCCTGGTTGGAAATACAAACTAATAAAATTCTTTCATCCAGAGAATCCACAGCGAGCAGGGCACTTCCAATGAGACAACATGGAGGGAAACACAACACACTTTGGTCCCAATCCTCCCCCGTGGGGCAGGCAACAGGGCTGTCAACCAGCAACAACCCAAATTCACGTACTCCCCAGCCACCTACACCCCGTACTCGCTCTTTTCTTGTTTCACGCATCAAAATGGAGACAAGCCTTGGTGGCCAGTCACCACCCAGCGCTGCTCTGTGCCCTGCCAAGGCACATCCTTCCCCAAAAGGAAGGACGCGGATGGGGGCAGATGCTGTTTGGCAGCCACTTACTCTTCTCCCAGCCTCGTTGTTGTGCAGGTTCATCATGATGCGGGCGCTCTCGTAGGAGCCTCTCTGGTAAACTCGCTCGCGCTCCCGGGCATCAACGAACTCCTTTGCGAAGCGGTATCCGTACTCGATGTTATCCCCGCAGCCGCCCCAAAGCCAGTCCCGGGGCAAGTCCTTGGGCCGCGCTGCTCGGCTGCAGCCGCAGGAGGAGAGCTCGCCCTCCCGGCAGGCACGGCTCATGGCGTTGACCACCCCGGCCGCGCTCACTGCGTAGGTGAACGCCGTCTCCCGGCTGCCTGCACGGAAAGATAAGGGTGTCAGGGGAGAGCCCACATGCACCGCACCCTGCCCACCAGTGAGGCGGGAGGGCAAAGGCTCTTCCAAGAGCCACCAAAATTCATTCGCCTAATAAAAGGTAGAGTAACCCTGAACCATGCTCTTCAAAATGTCTTCACTCTGAAAAAAGCAAGTGAAACCAATCCATTAGAGCACACGAGGTGTTTGTCAAGAGTAGGAGTCACTTCTCGTTCACGTTGGTAAAAAACCCGGATGAGGGAGTGGGGAGGAGGTGAATCAGGGCTGGAGCATTATGCCAGTGGAGCCGAAGCAACCGTGCCTGCGTGTGAGGGGTGGAAAGGGAAACAGACTCCCTCTCAGAGAAAAAGAGATGTTAAATACAACTTTTAAAAGCCTGGTTCTTAAATTACTACTCCTCAAACATGATTTATGCACTTCACCCACTTGTTCCAATTTATTTAAAGTTATAGTGTTTTACAAAGCCTCCTGGTATCAAAAGAAATGCACAGTAGAATAACACACAACTTTTCACTCTACGCATAAGCCAGGCACTTCTGTAGGAGGCTATTTAAAACGAACGACAACCTGCACTGCTTAGTATCCACCACTCCAGCTCACGTGAATACGGCAAGTGAGTCCTTGGACAATCGTCTTTACAAATTACAGGGAAGAAAAAACCCTTGGCACAAGGCGGCCTTGAAGGTTTTCTCCCGCATCTGGTGTCCTTAAATGGAAATTGTAAACCTTGAGTTTCAAACTTTCAGAAGAAGAACTTACAATACCCACAATGCAAGATATGGCCACGTACCATCCTCTTGACAGTATCCAATCCCACCATTATTTAGAGCCTGACTTCCCCTACCATTTTTCCAAGGATGCCACAAGTTCTGACTACAACTAGAAAACCTTTCAAACAAACAAAACTTGGCCCGGAGAGCCCACCTGAAGTTTGTTTTTCATCTTAAGAGACAGCAGCCCACTGGGCCTTTTCCAAGAAAAGATTCCCAGAATGACTGAGAATAGACTAAATAATTCTTTTTTCTACCTGTGTGAGTTATTGTATGAGTTACATGTGTTTTATTTCTAGCCTTGAGTCTAATCAATAGATCCAGCTAGTTTTTAATCTTGATTTTACAAGATTTTTCTTGGGGGACAGCATGAGCCTTTGTATAATTAGAGCTTTAAGAGGCTGCATTTTGGACATCAAACATATTTAGGGAGCAACATTTTGAGGCAGAAACTCCTTGTACAAGGTCTACAATAACAGGTCAAATCTAATAGAAGCTTTCAAGCACTTCTGGAACACAAATAATTTGCAGTCTGGTCCATATTTAACATCAAGATGACACCATGCTCAGAGCAGCTTTGTTAATATAACAGCTGTCATCCACTGGATTAATTTTAGTAAGAGATGCTGGGTTTAAATGGGAGAAATCAGAAGTTTTATGTTGGGAAAGATCAGATTCAATGAAGATGAGAAGCACTTTGCTCCCTTACTTACAATGGCCTGTTTTCACAGACACCTGCTCATGGAAGTACTTATACGAATTATGAGTATAAAGGGTTACAGGAGTAGCCTTTTCAGTTGAAAGAGATTTGGCTTTATACGATGACTTATGGCTTGCATTCACTCTGCAAACTAGAGCAGGGGGAACCTCATACAGATTTTAATGTTCCCTTTTGTTCTGTAACACACATTTTTGGATTAATTCCTCAAGAAAAATTTCCACTAGATTGAGAGGAAAGCAGCATGGTCTGCTGTGGACCACAGGACTCGCCTCTTCCGCTCCGTTTTATTCTTCTTTGTGTTTAGCTAGCTCATGCTTTCACGTGGTTAAATATGCCGTTTATTGCAGGATTTAAACTCATAAAGCTGACTTTTTTTTTTGCCTAGTTGTCATTGTTATTCTGGAGCATATTTTAAAGAACTTACTCTTAGTAGGAAGGGGAAGGCAAGGCTGGGGTACAGAAAGGAGAGCTGGCCCCCAAGTTCCCTCCTTGAACATTTAGGCAAATTTTAAAATAACATCAGCTGCTGAAGTAGATTTCAAGCCTCGCAGGTTGCAAGCCAACACTGCCTCAAGTCATCGAC
>JAVSBS010011895.1:0-40349 GCA_033124195.1 Coracias cyanogaster | reverse complement strand
GACGCAGCGCATGCGCGGCTGCCGCCGGGCCGGGACCATGGGCAGGCGGCGAGAGGGGCGCAGCGTGGCCCGGGAGGTGAGGCGGGGGTGCGGCGGCGGCGACGACGGTGCGGGGCACGACCCGGCCCGGCCCGGCACGGCACGGCACGGCCGGGCTTGGCAGAGGCGGGGCGGGGCGGCCGCAACCGGCGCTGCCCGGGCAGTGGGTGTTGGGGAGGGCCGGGCGGGCTGGGGGTTGTGGAACTACTCGTCTTCGGTGTGTTAGAGATGCAAACTCAACTGCTCGGGGTAAAGGTACCACTAGCAGAGAAACTCCTTCCCCTGGTAGCGAGGAGAAAGGTGCTGCATAGAAGTTAGGGAGGAAGGGAAGAATCCCTTACAGCCGGAGGACAAGAGGGCTGTTTCAGGTGTCAGAATGTGCGGCAAGCAAGATGTTGATTTCATAATTTAAACTTTTGCTTGGCTCGGCCTTGCCTTCTGAGCTGTATGGTTGTGAAGAAAACTTTCCACGTGAGCCTTAATATGACGCGATGCACAGCTGCCTTTGGAAAGGCCTAATCTAGGCAGAGTCATGCTTGTTTAACTGAAGTCATGATGCTAAATGAATGCAATTTACTATATGGACACTTATCAGATTCGCTTGCCCTTACAAATTGCAGGTGAAATTGATACGACCTGGTTTAAACTGATATAAATGTGTCTCCATAATGTTGTGGTGGTTTAAACTCATGCCATTTCTGCTTTCATACAGCTCTGTAGTCTTCCAACAGGCAGCCCTATTGCCAGTGCTGAGCTGCACAGAACTTTCCTGAGGAAATCCATCAGGAAAAAGACACTGGGAAGACTGGTCCATTTCGTAGCAAAATATAGTGAAAATGGAGTGAGCTTGAGACAGTGACAAGGATGATTAAAAGTGTGGAAAACTTCTGTGCAAGAAACAACTGAGCATAGCAGGTTATGCTTGAAAACGTAGCAAGGGGACCCAATATAGGTCTATATCCTCTGCATGCTATTTGTAACTTCAAACAAAGAATAAACATTCACTGTCAGTACAAAATTAGGCCTATTAAATGAAACTAGCAGCTGACAAGCTCAGAACAAACAGGAGGGGTTGGTTCTTCCCATAACCTGTGGCTGTGCTGTGGAACTTCTTGCCAGAGGATGTTGTAGCCTTAAAAATATACTAGTGGCTCAGACAACAACTGAAAAAACAAATAATGGAAGCAGAAGAGTGAGGATACTAAATGCAAAGAGAACACACTGTGTCTGAGCTGCAAAATGTTGAGCATGTGTTTGAGGAAAGTATTGTTATGTGTATTGCTGCTTCTGATGACGCAGTGGCTGATCATTGTCTATGCAAGAGAATAAAGAATAGGGAAAAGAGTCTTTACTCAGTTAGCCTGGTTTTACAGGATTTTTCCAAAAGCTGTGGGCGGTTACATCACATCTTTTTTCATGAACTTGATGAAGTTCATGTCTCTGGATGTGTTTAAAAGCCCTGTAGATATGGTGCTTAGGGACATGGTTTAGCAGTGGCCTTGGTAGAGTTAAGTTAGTTGTTGGAGTGAATGATCTTGATAGTCTTTTCCAGCCTAAATGATTCTATGATCTGTGTGCTGTCCTGCAAAGCAGCTGGTCTGAGCTGAGGCAGGGTGTGCTGACTAACTGGATAGTCTCTGCAAGGCTGAAGGAAGACATGCAGGTAGGATCCAGCCCTGCAGAGGTTTGATCTGCAGGATTTATCTTAGACTTTGCTGGTGGATCATCCTCTGTAGCTTGCCTGGTAAGTATTTCCAAGCATGTGATGGGCACAGCATCTGCAAAATTATTTGCCAGCATGCAAAATTATTCCAAGAGCATTGTGAAAATGGAATTGTCCATGAACTGCAAGCTGGCATTTGAATTTAAGCAAAACTCATCTCTGCTGGACTGATTTTAATAATCCAGCCAAATTTGTGGATGCAGGAACCACTAATTCTTCTGTGAAAAGAACGGCTCAAGTGTGCTGGCAGGTGACAAGGCATGAGAAGACTGCTTGGGGAAGGTTTTTTTTCTTTGCCCTCACCTCTTTAGTTGGCCTTCATCTGTTTTATGAGGGTCAGAAAACGAAAACCTCATTACCTAACGCTGTTGGATGTCGACGTATGTGTGATATGGCTTTTTGCCAATATCTTAATTAGGGAATTCATAAAAGCGGAGGGCTGATGCCAGTTCTTGAAAAGCACTTTCAGTCTTTCTGCTGGAAAGAAAGCTTTTATTAATTCATTACAAAATGTATTAAAAGGGATCCAGCCTCAACTCTGTAAGCAAAGCTGCTTCTTTTTCTCATCTCTCTCTGTCTCTGCCTTTATGTGAGCCATTTTGGGCTCCCTGCCCAAGATGATCCCAACCAATGAGATTTGTAATAGGCATGTAAGTCAGTTTGGATTGAAATCCGCTCTAGGTCTCCCTGGTTTAAAAAGGTCTTCAGATTGCAAGCCAGTGTTGCCAGAATTCAACAAAAATGGCCCCATGCTATGTCATACTTTGTGGAGCAAGGGAGGCATGTGGCCTTAGATTCCTGTGTGCATCCAAACAGTGTTGGGACTTGACTTTCTGGAGAGGCTCTAGAGGAGCAAAGGACAGCTCTGTCCAGCCCCGAGCTGCTGCCTGGATGCAAAGCACCTGTTTCACTTGTCCCCTTTAACTGACACTACTTAAAGATGTCGCTGCCAGTGAAGTCCTGTGTCCCTGCTACAGGTCACGTGAACCTCAGTTGTGCTGTGACCTTTCTGCATGCGGCACTTCAGCTCTGTCCCAGAGGATCCTCTTTGTAGAAAGGAGAGCCAGAAGGAGCAAGGCTTCGTCTTTGCAATTTATAAGCCACTCTGTTGAGATTTCCACTGAAAAGATAAGCCAATGTGAAGTGCAGTGATGGTTCAGTTAAGCAAGCTTGGCTCTTTGTTTTCATGCGGGATTCCAGTAGGCCAAGGTACATATCCCAACTAACTTTCTCGTGTGTTAGTGGGAGAGAAAGCTTTCCGTCCACAACAAGCTCAGGTATGCACCTGCTTCTAGGATTGTTCTCCTGGAGAGCTGCTGCAGGGAGTTGTGCCAAAGCTCTACAGGTTTCCTTGTGCTACAGCTTCACAGGCTGCTGCCCTCCTGGGAGTTTCTGCAGCAGCCCAGAGAGTGATCAGAAATTCCCAGGCATTGCTCTCATTTTTCCCTGCGCTTATTT
This sequence comes from Coracias cyanogaster, assembly GCA_033124195.1. Taxonomy (NCBI): domain Eukaryota; kingdom Metazoa; phylum Chordata; class Aves; order Coraciiformes; family Coraciidae; genus Coracias; species Coracias cyanogaster. The sequence continues at coordinate 37,129 of JAVSBS010011895.1, read as the reverse complement.
TCTGTTTCTCTCTTTCCTTTGCCCTACTGCAAAGAGTAACTTGGGTGGCTGAGCTGCTGACTCTTCGCTTGCAGGAACAGGTCCCAAATCCCAAGTGAGGCAGTGGCACTGACATCTCAAGAGAGTGCTCTGCCCATACTTTGGGTCAGTTTCTGAGGTTCCTTGTGTAAACAAGTCACTCCCAGGAGGCAGATAGTATTGTCCTAATTTATAAGTAGGGAAACTGAGGCACAGTGAATGGATAACATTTGGGAATCCTCACTCCTGTCCTTCCTTACCACCCCGAATGCCCCAGACTAGCCTGAAGAAAATAAATACTAAGGTTCTGGAGGAAAAGGCCTTTGTGCATTCAGCAATCTGTTCTTCCTTCCATGCTCTTTTTTTTTTCCTGTCTCTTATGATCCCAGCTCAGCAAAGCTGTGCGTGCAGTCCTATAGGATGTGGTTTATGAGCAAATTATTGCTCTCCAGCAGGGGATCTAGTTTTGATTTAAAAGCAGTAAAACCAGTTGAAACTTTAAAAGTATTACATGGAACCTGGAGATTTTTAGTCAGCAGGAAGTAAAAGCATTGGTGGAGTTGGGCAGAATATGCTCGTTTTGTCTCATGAAATGACGAAGTATGGGCAGCGAATGTTCTAGTGAGAGCAACAGCAAACTGAGCAGGAGGGGTGGTTCTGGAGGAGAGGACAGGACGTGCAATGACATGGATAATTTAGTAGTGGTTGGTTTGGCAGCTAACTAAAGCTCTCATTAAATTTTATTATTTAACATGATTTTTAAATGTGTTTCCAGAGAAGGCATGGTGCATTGTAATAAGTTTACTGGCTGAGGAGCCAGGTAACATGCTGAAGTACTTCTGGCTATGTGCATACCTGAGGGCTTCCAGCAGATAAAGGAGCAGAGACAGTCATTTGCAGATGATAGGAACTTGTGAGGGAGATGGTGATTCTTAAATTGAACTGGATGGACACTCCACCCCCACTCTACTGAACTCTGCCATTAAATTAACTTGCTAATAAGTGTGGTCAGGGCTGATTTGGGTGAAGCCCTTGGCTGGCCCTGAAGGAGACCGGGGCAACGCATCTCACTGAGCTGTAGTAGATGACAGTGATGAGCAGCTGGAGTTAATATTCTTAACTGGCACAGCTGGATATGGAGGAGGACAATTATCTGTGCCCTTACCAAATGCATTTACAGCTAACATGCTTCAAAAATACCTGTGTCCCCATCCAGGCAAACCCTTGCATTGCCAAACCCAGAAGTGCCGTTGCCTGCGCTCTGGGATCAGGTGGTGTGCCTGGGTGCTCCCCTTGGGCTCAGGGGAAGGTGTGCAGGAGGCTCTGGTGAGCTTGGCAGTTCAGCAGCCCTGGCAGAGTTGCCTAATAACAAGGGACTATGAAATTGCTATCTGATAAGATGCAAAGATTCATTGGAGCCTTCTTACACGTGGTCCCCTCCCCAGCTCTGCTGCGCTCTTTGCAGCGAGTCTATGCAGCTGACTGGCTAAACCCCTTTTCACAGTCTCTTTTCTCCTTCCCTTTACATCAAGCCTCTTCTCCCATCCTGCTTATTTGTAATGCTTGCCTGCCTTTCCTGAGCAGGTGTGAGATTGCTAATGAGCTCAGGATGGAGCTGATCCCCAGAGCAGCAATAATTAGGGATCACTACCTTTTGATTTTGTTTCCCATATCACTTTTTATGGGAGTGCTTGTGCTCTGGGCCACCTCTGAAGCTGATGTCGAGGCAGGTGGTGTCTCATTCCACCTCAGTACCTTACCCAGAACCGTGCTGTCTCTGTGGCTCCCACCACAGAGAGGCTGTGCTGCCAGCCATCCAGCCAACCTTGGCCTTGCTTGGAGAACCAGACACAGCAGGAGTGTCGCGCTAAGTAGCTAAGAGAGGTCGCTGACACCTCAAGGCACTGAGGCCACTTTCAGGCTAGGATGTTGTGTTCATATTATCTGATTAGCCCCACTGTTTCACTGCTGGAAGCAAGCGTGAAAGACAAATTTTTCCCAAAGATTTCTACACTCTGGTTGCCAGGTAAAAAAGAGGAATGATTCCCAGGAGAACTGTTGTCCATGGTAGGATTTCTTCCTGGGCAATACGCTTGCACACAAGTAAATCCGATTTTACTTACCCGTGGGAGGACACAAGGGGGAGGGTGGCTGTTAGAAAACCTGACGAGGAGACACAAGGTGACCGGTGTTTCTCTGTATGGGAACATGTTGCTGCCAAAACTTGGTGGAGGTTGAAGGTGTGGAGGTGGTGGTGAATGTTTCCTTGAGCATACTGTGCAGACTGCTGTTGTAGATTTAGTTGGGTAAGAGAGATGGTAGGTTGCAGTGTTTCCCCTTTGTCCCCTCTTCACCCAGCCAGACAGCTGAAGGTACTTTATAGTCACATCCCATGAACTTCTGCATCCATTCACAGCACTAAATCAAGACCTTATCCCTTAGGCTGTGGCCAAGGCCAGTCTCTAATTTTATCCTCTTTTGATTGCATAAAGATGCCTGAGGTGACATCTTTGCTTGTGGAGCCACATGCAAAGAAACCAGAACAGGCTAGAACAGGACCAGTTCTTAGGAAGAAGGTGTTGGCCTGTCACATAGGTGGGAGTGTCAGGGCTGACATGGCTGTGTCTGGGATTACAATGTCACAGTTGCCTGGGGTATAACACAGGCTGATCTCGGAGGTGATGGGCTCTCTGTGCTGTGATCTCTATACAGAGGCTGTTTCTGCCTTGATTTGGGGAGGAAGGAGGTGAAATGCCTGAGCTGCAACTCTTCCCATTGGGTTAGGGATGGATCTGTGTTAGCTGGAAGGGGAAATGACAGTGACTGGTGTGGTGTGTTTCAGATTGATGGACTGGAGGAGATGTTGGCACGTTGCAGACAGAGCATGGAGGAGTTGGATCTTAAACTGCGCAGGGAGAAACTCAGCCCTGAAGGAAGGTATTGTTGACCACTTCCTTGCACAGCTGTGTCCATGCGCTTCAGCTGCCTGTCATCTTGCTGCTGTCATCTTGCTGTAGTACTGAGCATGTGCTCTTGAAGGGATGGGAATGTGTGGTTCCTCATGACAAGACTCTTCCCCCAGCTTGGACCTTACTTAGGAAACTTGCCAGGGTGAGAAGTTCAGTGATACATGGAGAGAGCTTTAATCTTACTGACAGTCTCTCTCTCCAACCTGCACCACAACCAGACAGTTCATTTGCAGAGCTGGCTCCAGGCCTGCTAGGAAACTGCTCTGAGAGTCTGGAAGAGGTTCACTGCACGCTGCTACTCAAGCCTTTCTGAAGCTGCCCGAGGTCAATCAGGGAAGATATGTCACGGCTACTGCTGCGGGCCAAACCAGGCTGGGGTGCAACTGCAAAAGGCGCTGAGGGAAATAATCTGTGCCTTTTTTACAAATGTGTCTGGATGTAGGAATGCAATGATACATTGGCTTTCCTTGGGAAAGGGAAGAGGGACAATTCCCCTGCAATCTGTCACTGACATAGAAGAGGCAACTGTAGGCTTCTAGAGCTAGGAATCAAGCAAGAACTTTGACCTGGATTTTGCAGCAGACACAGGCAGAACCTGCTCTTTCTCTAGAGCATGAAGCAAGCGATCCTAGATCTCAGCTGATACGCAGATCTCTCTGCTTGAGGACATTTTCCAGTCACTACCATCCTAGTGCTCTGCCCCTAGCAAGAAGGGCTGGGAAGCTCAGTCATAGGCCCAAGGAGCAGACCTTTTGGTCCTGGTGTCTGCTTTACAGTACTGTCTTACAGAACCTAGTTAGAAATGATCCTAGCAGTGGTGACATATCATAGAATGGTTTTGGCTGGAAGGAACCTCAAAGATCCTCTAGTTCCAACCCCCTGCCATAGCAGGGACAAGTCCCACTAGACTAGGTTGCTCAAGGCCCCATCCAACCCGACCTTGAACATCTCCAGGGATGGAGTAGCCACAGCCCCTCTGGGCAACCTGTTCCAGTGTCTCACCACTCTTAAGTGAAGAACTTTCTTCTCCACACTCTGATACTTATCAGCCTCATTTTAACTTATTTGATCCTCCTTTCCACTCTCCCTCTCCGCCTGCCTCTTTACTGGGGTTTTATATCCCCATCCGTATTTGGACAGGGTCCTGTTGTCTCCTGTTCCTCATCTCTCCAGCTCCTCTTCTCAACAGTCAATTTCTAGGCCTAAATTCTTCTTATGTTTACTATCTGTATTCTTTATGTGGTACTTAAGTGGCCAACAACCAAACCTACAGTTGTGGTAATTTGACAGGATGGAATATATCCGTATGATCTCTCCCTGAAATATAGGGCCTAGAGCAAAGAATAAGGAACAGGAATTCCTGTGGCCTCTTCTGAATTTTACAATTTGTATAGAGATGGGAACAAACTCTGTTGCCCTAATCCAGACCCTTCAGAAAACCCTGGAGGAGCATACCATGATCAAAATTATTGATTCAGGGAATAGTAACCAAAGGAGCACTCCACTTTCCCATTCTGAAGTTTAGTTGTCATGGTTTCTTCATGTCTCATTCTCAAAGCCTCTTTCCCTTGACTCTCTTTACAAGGCAAGTTTCTAAGTAGCAGCTCAGTCATGTTGGTAAATCTGTCTTATCGCTTCCTCCTGGCTGTGCTCCGCATTGCCTGCCCCTGGGTTGCCTTTAAGAGACCGTTCCTCTCCTGCTGCTCTGACGTAGCTTGCTTTCCTGCCATCCCTTACTTAAGTAGCTGTACACACAGATTTGGATCTCTTTCTTCCTGCAGGTTCTCGCTCTGCCCCAAGGGGAACAACAAACTCAGTTACACTTACTGCCTTCTCTGTCCGCTCTGAACCAGGAGATAATCTGTTAGTGCAAGTTTATTTATATGCACATGGTCTGAAAGGAGTGACTGCGTCCTCACTGACGTAAGGGAAATGCTGCTGCTTTCAGGCAATTTGTTTTGCTTTTATATTTTAAACTGTATATTAATTAATCATCTTGTGCAGTTTAAGACAGGGACTGGGCTGGCCTGACTTAGTCCTGTTATCCTGAGTCTTCAGTCTAACTGGTTGTTACTGGGCTTGGATTCAGTTCAATTCCCCAACTTGACCAATTTGTGTAAATTGGATACTTCTGACAGAGATCTCAGCTTCAATCAGTGAGAACAAATAGCATTCCAGCATTGAGCCAGATGTGCTGGAGGGGCAGGACCCTGCCCCATGCCATAGTTGTGTCAGAACTTCCTACCCCCACCTAGGGGAACAGCATAGGGGTCTCTGTGACACACACCTCCCTTTCTAGCCTGCTTGTGTACATTGATGCTGTACGTAGTGAGAAAGCCAAAATAGTTTGGGGGAAGGAAAAAGTAATCTAAAACCATGGCATCTCTTTTATTGCACAGCTTGGGGTTTCTAAACCGTCACCTCTCCACAGTGACGGGTGAGGGGCTCATTCTGTGAGCAGATATCCCCAGCAGTTGGACAGTCTCTCTTCCATCATATAAGCAAAGAAATAGGCTATGTTGTCTCTGAGCAGTAATGAACTCCTCTTCTCATTACAGAAAGTCGCTGGAGAGAGAGAGAAACTTACTAATGACCAAAGCTGACAGCTATGGTAAGACCTTCATTAAAAATGGTCCCTCTGGGCTGCATGGGATCAGTGCTGCAGCTTAGCTTCATCTTCAAGCTACTGCTCTCTGACTTCTGCCTTTTGCCTTTGAATTTAGGTTCAACCAAAAGGAGCTAGACTGAGGGAAATTTAGTCAGCATATTATAATAGGAGTCTGGATCCTCCCATTTGAGCTCTGCTATCATAAGGAGAAAAAAAAAAGATCAGCTAATGAGGGGGGAAAAGATGTCCCTTTCCCATAGCCCAAAGTACCAGTGTTTAGACAATCTTAGCCAACAGATTTGTGATTGACTTGAGTGGCTTTTAACGTTCCCCACCCCCCGCACCACCACCCCCCCCCCGTTTTTTTTGTTTCTTTTTCTTTAATAGAGGCTTGCTAAGCAAGCTGGCAGTTGCTCTCTGGAGTGTAGCAAAGTAAACCTTCCTTGGGGAACTTTCTCACAGCATCAGTTTCTGGGGCCATTCAGCACATGAGCAGAGGGATTCACACTGATGTGCTTCCCACAAGTCCAAAGAGCCACCATCTTTCCTTGCTTCAAGTGCTGCTGTAGACAGTTAAAATGAGAGTCTCTCTGAGCTACCACACATTTGACAGCACTTCATTCCACTGGGGATGCTGCTTAGCATGTCTTCAGGCTCCTGGTGTTGATCAGGGTGTTAACTGCTTGACAGCATTCTGCAGCAGTGCAGGCACAAGAGCTCACACAAGGGAAAGCAGCACAAATGTTCTTTTAGGCCTGGGGAGTTGAAAGCTGGGGTACGGCCAACAAATTTGTAATTTAACTCATGTTTAAGGACTGTTTCCAGAAAACTAACAGTTATTTTAAACAGATTCAAAGCCATTCCCTAAGGGCCCACCACTAGGGACTGATGGCTGCCACCCTTTTACCAGCAGTCAGCCATTACCGCTAAGCCTCAACACAGCAATCTTGCCAGGCTGCTCAGACGGCAGCAACAGCCTCACCTAATGGTGATGGCTGCTCCTCCTGGAGCAGAACAGACCATGCACATGTACAGTCTTCTTAGGTCGCTGCAGTGGCCTCTGATAAAAATCTCTGCTTATTCCAGCTGACACTTGAGGCCCTGAACTGCATTGCTCCATCAGTTTAAGCCAATACTGCTGTGCTCAGGGTTATGTGACCTCCTGCCTCTACCACCTCCTCTCTAGTCTTGCAGATTCGTGCAGTTTGTTCTGTGGTTGCATGAGAATGCTTGTACCATGTGAAGAATGGGGGGACCAAGAGCAGCTAAAAGCCTCTTTTGATAACAGCACGGGTTTGGGAACCTGCAGGACCAAGGCATTGTCACTGGAGGCTGCTCATGCAGACTGTGCACTAGCACTGTGACAGTGTGGTCACTGCAGCAGAGTTCAGCAGCAAGAGCAGTCTGGCTCTGGAGATAGTCTGCAGCCAGCCTTGCCCTTCAAAGTAATTATTGCTGTTTAGCCATGCAGCGTGTAATGCTGCAGGCCTCCCTTCCTGCCTGTACCATCCAGCAAAGTCTTGTGGAACAGGAACTAGCAACAATGGGGTTGTCATCTTTGGTAAAGCACAACAGGAATGGAGAGCAGTAGGATTCTGGTAGCCACTTCCTTCCACTCTCTGCACGTGTTTCTTCTTTTGTAAACCAGGGCCAGGGAAAGTGGCCTGTCTCTAAAAAGCTGCAGAGCCATTCCATATCATCCTTCCGGGGCACAAGGAAACCCAGATTTTATAATACAAGATGGTCACAGTTATATTTAAGTAAATTTAGGCACTAGGAAAGGTACCAGGCATTTCTGTCTAGAAGATATTAGAAATAGCTCTCTACCCTCTGTCCTCTTCCTTAATGAAAAAGCAATTATTCTAATGACCCATTCTGCCCTTAGTAGGGTCCTAGAACAAGGTCATTTGCTAATGGGAACTGGTCTGGCACTGAAGTATTCCAAAGCACAGCTACCAAGATTGACAGGATGAGAGTTAGCAAATGAAGGGGTTTGTACTAACTTACTTCCTGTTCGGCACATCTTATAATTGGCAGCTTTGTGTATTGATCCCAAAAGAGTTGCCCATAGCCAAGGTAGCATTGTGCTTTTAAGACCGCTTGGAAGGGAGATGTAGCTGTGACATGAAGAACATTCACAGGCAAGGCTGTTGTTTGTTTCCCAGAGAAAGAACTGAGTGTGCTTCGTAAGGAAAATCGCAAGAATGCCGCCCTTGCTGTGGCCATGGGGCTGCTGATTGCTCTTATTTACGCCTGCTGGACAATGTGAATCAAGAATTCTCCCTGCTGACCAGTTGACTCTCCTGCAAGGAGCTCTTCCTCCTCTCACAACTGTCTCCTCCAAGGGTGAGGATCAGCATTTCAAATTGCTGTTCTTGTTTATCCTCTCCAAGCCTTGTTGTAAGGAAGCTTTTTCTCTGAGAATTGAGGTGGACAGGAGACAAACCAGAAATCACAGCACACTTGCAGTTGGAAGTCAGGTCAAGCAGAGCTCAAGGTGGTGCTGTCTTAGCCAAAACACACGACCATCCAGCCTGATGAAGGCAATATGCTCTCCTTTTTCAAGAGGACCTCTGTGGTTGCAGACAAGTGCTCTCTGCCCAGCCCCATCAGAACATATGCTACCTTCTTGGTTCCTGTGACTCAGCCATAAGCTGAAGGGTCACCAGGCTCTTTGTATCAAAGGGTAACATGGGTATTGTTACCTTAAAGCTCCACATGTTCCCAGAGCTGCAATAAACAAAGATGTTTTCCTCCTCCACACGAACTTGCAGGACCAAACAAATCCTACCTCCACAAAACCAGACGGGAGGTAGGTATCTCTTTTTCTGCAAGCAGGTAGCATCCAACTTGAGTGCTTGGGCTTTGAGACCTACCTACCTCTCTAGTGCATCAGAGGTCGGTAGCTGTTTTGTGCTTCTGAGAATCAACACTTGCCTAAGAGAATTTACTCTCAACTCCCAGGGATGGAAGTGCCTCAGCAGGGCTTTAAATAAAATAATTTGATCTTGTAACTTCCTGGTTGGTTTTTTTTTCCTGTTTTGTAATGTGCCTCTCAGCCACTGCTTTATTCTCATCCTACCACCTGCCCCCAGCACACATTGCACCACAGTAGTCTAGACTGGTCAGTGAAGTCTCCACACTGGGTTATTGGTCTGTTGTGGCCTAGACTGTGCTGGAGTGTTTGCTTCTTTTGAGTGGAAAAGCAGCCTGGCATGCTCCAGAGGAATGCTGGAGACTGTCCTCTGTAGTCCCTGCTTGTTCAGATCCAGTGACATACAGCAGGTAGCCCTGAGCATGCTCTAACTTGCCAGGAAAGCCTTTAAAAGGGGGCTGCTGTGACACTGCAGCGCATTCCTGTCTCCAGGCTAACACGCTGCTGGCCAGTATTTCACGGGAAGCAAAGTAAACAAGCGCTGTTGTGAACTAGAAGGGCTGTATTGGTAATAAAGACAATGAAAGCAAAGAGGTCAACACAAAATGATACACAGCCTAACAACAATGCATTGTGCAATTAATGTACATCAACGCTCCCTTCAGCAAGACCTTCCTATACCTCTTCCCAATGTAATCCCTCCTTATTTACCCTGCAGCAGGGAAGCAAATAGCATGGTGGCCCACGCTTGCCTTCCTGAAGGGGGATTCAGAATCAAGGTTCAGTGCATAAAAAATAAAATTAAAAGCAAATTAAAATCAGGAGGAGCTGGAGGCCACTGGGTAAACAAAGTATCTGTTTATAAAAGCTAGCCTGCAGGCTAACTAAGGTTCTTGGACCCTCAGAGGCCTACACTCACTCAAGTGTAGGTCCTAGTCACCCTTCTATCTGCCAGCCGCAGGAGATCAAAGCCCTGGGTGGAGGATACACCACTTAATGAAGGAGCCTGGCAAAGGGAGCGGCATGATTTGCTGTCATTGGAACAGCCTTGAGGCAGTGCCAAGAAGCACCAGAACCCAAATTACCGGTTGGTTTAAAAAGCCAACTGTACACAACTGGGGGGGTTCTTTATTGCCCACTGGGAGAGATGCCTCATCCCTCACGGAAGTGCCTTGGCCAAAACAAAACTTCCAGTAACAGGCCTCCTGTTCCTTGCAAGGCAGAAGGGCGACCATTTCTTTCATACATGTTTTACCAATGCTTGAGAACAGAAGAGGTCTACAGGTCACCAAGAGGACACATTAACAGCACGCCATCCTGCAACTGCTTTGGTAGACCTAACTGTGTCTAGGGACTAATCATCACCAATGAGGATAAAGCAGCTTTGAGCCACTTCACTTTTGGCCAGAGCTTGAGAACAGAATGGCTCCCCTGAGCATTATTCAAGGCTACCTATTCATAAGCTCACCTCCCACCCCCTCCCAAGCTTTGCCTCCTCCAGTTTGCACTGACCAACAGACCACGCCAACTTCTGTGCTGCTTCTTTAGCCAGGGGTGTGGTTCTGCAGTGCCCAACCCTGTGTATAATTATCTCTGGTGCAAGGACTTGCAGCTTGAAGTTCACTTATACCAAACTGTGGAGAATTAATCGATGGTTATATGGAGACAATTCCCTCGTGAAGACATGGAAGTGCTCCAAGCTCAGAGAGCACAGCCTACTTGTAGGCTGACATTCAACTGCATGCCGAGAATGCACACAAAACCTACATGTGATGCTGGGCCTTAGAGTGTAGAGGTGGGACATCTACAACATGCCATCCTTGTTCTGGCTTCTTCAGGTGGGTGACACCTATACACCTATAAGTGAAAACTTCCATGTCTTGCTACGTAAAGGTTGTTCGAATTGTGCACATGGGTGTGGAAAGAAAGGAAAAAGGAATCTAAACAACTGCTATAGATTATGGGAGAACTATAGCTTTCTTTAAGGCACAGTTCAGACAACCCCTAAATCAGTTTCCTCTCTACTGCCAATCTGTTTAAAAACAACAAAAAAATAAGGGCGGGGGGAATTTTGCTGCATGGCCAAAAGCAGTCAGCTGTGTGTAATCTTCTGATTTATGTGGAAGACCTGGCAAAAGTGCCATGGAAGCCAGAAGTTAAGGTAAAACATGCAAGAGAAGACTACTTTGAGCCCAGCAGAGAAGTGCACAGAGAAGTCTTTTGACACACAAGTGCTGCGCCAAAAGTTTCACAGCTCTGTGCCTTCACTCCAGATGCAGTTCCAGGGCCAAATGAGACATGGAGGGTTTCAAAGTCCACTCTGACATTTAAAAAGTGAAGTCTGGTAACCTTTCCAGTGGGCACAGTCAGGGTTCTTCTGATGAACCAACATACTCAAAATCAGTATCTCTTCTTCCCTGAAGCCCTGGGGTTTTCTGTCAGAGCTTCCCATCATTTCCTTCAAAGGCCTCCAGCATCCCAACCTTCCTATGTCTTCCCTCCCACATCTTCTTTCCTCCCTGAAGAATGGGTAATAGCGTCAAGTACCAAGAATCAAAGCACCTTGGTCTCAGAAGTACCACGAGGCATAGACACGTTCACAAATTAACCCCAGGCTGCTGGCTCATGATCAGTCACTGACCTGGAGAGGGGAAATCTTTGTCACAGCAGCTTCTAGAGGTCTGAGAAATCCCTGGCACTGCACACATCAAATCTGTGCCAGGAACTCTACTCATCACCCGCACTGGCCTTTGTCCAACAGGATACCATCACATAGGAGTTGCCAGTGGCCAGCCAAGCACCTGGATAAGCAGAAGTGCTGGAGACGCCAACAAGCATACTCGCGTCCCAAAGCCAGCATTTCCCAATGAGTTAACACCCTCCACTGGGTAGTGTAGGCCTTTGGCAAGGCCAAGGAGACAGACAGCTGCCAGGAACGATGCAGGGCCGCCTCAATGTGCTATTGCCCACCTCTGCCACCAAGATATCTCTGTTCCTTTCCACACTTCCGGGGAAGCACAAGCCTGGAGAGTTCTGGCACACACAGAACTCCACAAACCTTGCTGAATGTTTGAACAGGAGCAAAGAAAGCTGCCAGCCCCTTGGCTTCATGCATGCAGTAGGTCAGGACAAAAGGGTGTTAGGCCTTGGCTCCAGTAGTCACCATGGGTACTCTGGCAGCAGGTGCTACCTGGGCCATACTCTTATATACACTGCCAGAGTAGAGCCTTGTCCTGTGCCTTCTGCATACCACCTCCTGGTTCAATCACCTCCAGGAAATCAGCTCTGGAGAAGACCAGGATAGAAGTTGTGGAGTCTCCCCAGTCTCATCAGTCCCTGAAGAATCCAAGCTGGGCTCAGCCCCTCCTGCACACCTCAAGAGCGCAGAGTTAGGGGCAGTGCGCTTGGATGAAAGACAGGACATCCTCCTTTGATAGCTTCTCTGGATCTTGCCTTTTCTGAGAGTCGTGCACTTTGACACCTTCCCCCCACTCCCAGAAGAGGCGGCTGTAATGGCAGACACTGTGGGCAGAGAGGAGAGCAAGATTAGTTTGGCAGGCAAGGGGAAGGAAAACACTGTCATCCTAGCTGTCAAGTGCACTACAGAGCCAGCTGCCCTTGCAACAGGAACCACACAGAGATAAAATATCTCACAGAGATATTCCATCTAAGGGGTGCCTTAGAAAAATGCCAGTGCTTTCATTCACCTTGCAAACCCTACAGCCCTTAAGGTACAGAAACTTCCCAGCCTAAGAGATTTCCATGGAAACAAACTCATTAATTCTAGCTTCACTCAAGAAATGAGGCTCAGTTTAGTATCTGCTGGAAGGAGACAGGTCTTTAGCAAAACCCCTGCCTCCCCCCAAGTTTTTCAGAGGATGAAACTGTCATTGTAGGCAATGCAAAGGTCTTAATGAAGAATTTAGAAAGTCTGCCAGCAGTAGCAATCTAATCCCTCACCACAGCCTACTAGAACCAGTAACAGCTGTCCTACGGAGCTTTGCAAATGAACAGCACTTATACTGTACAAAAGCAGCTGGGATCATCCCCTCTTCCCCTCCTTTGAAATAACCCAGCTCCACTTGGCTGCTGTGAGTTCTGGTCCTACAACGCCACCTCTCACTCCATCCATCAAGCACAGCCCTCCCTTACTCCATCAACATAGTCTCAGCCATAATGAGAACAGAGCTGCTAATTACTACCAACACAGCAGCCTTTAGTTTGGCGCCATCACTGACAATATTCATAGCTTATTTAGTGTTACTGTTCTAACAAAGCAGTACTAGCACATGTCAATGGCTAATTATAGACACATTAGTATTCACTAACCACAACAACAGATCCCTTCTGGAGTCCCACACATGCCTGCCTCCACCTCCTCAGCCATTCATGCAGGTTCATGCTGGCCTGTCAGAGTACACAGGCAGAACTAACCCCATCCTGACACACAGAGGGGAAAAAGCATCCCGTGCCTCAGCTTTCTAAGCCCGTTCTTCCATTTAGCTAGTTAAGGAAAGTTTAAGGATTCTTAAGACCACTGCTGTAAGGTAGGTAAGGAGATTCAAAGTGAGAAAATCAGGAGCCTATTTCATACCAAGCTCTGGCCGAGAGGGAAAGTCCTGGGTAGTGGTGGTAGAGGGCTACCTTGAGACTACCTGAGGGCAGAACATCTCCACCCATGAGCCCTGAGGTGTCAGACAGACTCAGGATCAGCTGTACCTAATATGCAGCCTTAAGCTAGTATTCAATAGATACAGATGAGGTTCAGTGGCCACAGCTTGTCCAATGACAAACAACTCCATCCTCTCCCAAGGAGCTGCTGTTTTTTCCCCTCTCACTATCTTTAAACAGGTATCTCTGGCTTGTACTCACTGAAAGGGTGCAATGGCTTCAAAAAGGAGAGTATATGTCGCTTGCTTGGTCATTTTGTTGAAGAAGAATTTCCTCTTGGTGTTTTTGCTGTATGCCATTGTCCAGGGATCTTGCAGAAGTCACACGGATCAGACAGAAAATGGAAAGCAGAAAAAAGGACAGTATAAATACACATATGGTGGAAACAGGAAGGAGGAATCTGTTGGAAGGATCACAGTTATTCTTCTTTTTCCTTCCCTCCCTCAAGACCTGCTTCCCAAGCTTTTCTCTGTTCACTGAGAAAACTCCTTTCTGCCTGCATTTAAAAAGCCAGCATTCCAAATAGGGTATTTTCATGTACTATTATTCTGGAAAATATCTTCTTGATTAAAAATTATGGTCTCGTTGAAAAAGAAAGTCATCAGTCATGTAAATAAATGCAATTACCCACACAATAGCTAATCAACTTGCAACAGAAAAACCTACCACATAAATATCCTAAATTTTTACCCGAATCCAAGCTACTCTCATTACATGCAAACAGTTACAATCTCTAGCCATTGGAATACTCCCATTAATTTTTTACCAAGTTACAACAGGAGTAACTGTTGTAGTCTGGTCAATAGTTTTTACTTGAAGGTAAAGAGAAGTTAAAGAAGAGTGGTGACTCTCAATTCCTACCATTCAGTGTCCGTATGATGTAGAGTCCTGTGGGCACAAAGTGCCGGTCATCTCGGCCAGTGTAGGAGAGCCGGGGTATTCCCCCTGAACTCTTGATGACTTTCATCTCTAACCTACATGTTGAAAGAAGGCAGTGACAGAGCTTCCATTTCTTCCTTTACCACACAACATGCTACCTGCACACCCTCTCCAGAGTGGCACAGTGAAAACAGACAGCACCACACACGACAGGACAAAATCATCACATCCTGGAGAATTCAGTCTCTTGCCTCCCCCACATGGCTGGAGAAACCAGCCAGAGCTGACTAGATCAAGCAGCAAATTGAGTGTTGAAGTGAAGGATCTGTGATGATCTACCAAACTTCATCCAAATGGCATTCCCATTTCAGGTACAAACTCTCAGCCTTCCAAGCCACTGACACTTCTGCACACCAACTCCAGTGCTGTTGCTACTCCTACTGTTGTATAAAGTGCATCAGCCACATCTATGGCATTAGAACTCAGCAGAATCAAGCTCAGAGTCAGCAGCATCTCAGAAACAGCAGTCACCATTTGCAGAAGTTCTAACAACTCTTTCTCCAGAACTCCCCAAGCATAGATCAGCACATCCCTCCCACTCCTGTGCATTGGTGGCCAATAACCTCAAAGTGCCAGTCACTTACCTCACAAAAATCTTCTCCATTTCCTCCAATCTGTACACTTCCTTCACTCTGGGGGCCAAAGACAGAAATGTGATTTTTAAAAAATTTGAACTGTCCTCTTTTTCTGTCCCAGCTACAGGGAGAAGTGAAACAGTTCGTTTTGTACAGCATGAGGTGGTCAGGTTGACTGAGGTTCACCATTCTCCTCAGTCTTATGCTCCAGTGCCTTATTTCTCCTGGCTCGAGAAAACCTGACATCTGCATGCTCGTGGCTGGGCTGCTGTAAGCAGCATGTGAGTGAGTGTCCTCCCTGCTAAGGAAGCTATGCATTTTTACCTCAGGCTGAGTATATAGAAGAGGAAGAACAATGAAATTTGGGTGCTTTTGTCTTCCCATAAGGAAAATTCACCGAGGTTGGTCCGAGGCAGGTTCTGGCCTCACAGCAGAACTAAACTGCCTGATCTTCACCATTTTTATCCTCAGGGATGCCACAAACTCATCAGTTACCTTGAGGTAAAAACAGTGTTTGTTGGATCTTTTTAATCAGTAAAAGATGATTTAGAGTCATATTCCTATCATTATGTAAAATTACAAGTTTGACATCGGCAAACTTCAAAAGCATTGCCTCTGATCTGACACCCCAACCACCCATTTCCCACACACTGCTACAAGCATCGGGTTTCAAAGAGCACAGTTTGAACATCTTTTCACAAGGGCAGCAAAGGACCCTTCCACAGCTCTCCTTCTCACTTTACCCTCAGCCCTCCCCAGTATTTTGAGCTGCTCCAGCTATTGCAACTGTCTTGAGTTTAACTGAGATCCCACTCATTTTTCATTAAACCACCAAGAAGAACATCCTCCTTCCCTTCCTCCAGCTTCTCCCATAATATCACGGCACTTCTAGCTTCTGAAACAGAAGCAATTTTGTCCACAATACCTATCTGATACCCAGCACAATGTTGCTCTTATGCTCCACCATAGCAGAATGAAATAGAAAGTCAGGAGGCAGCCAAAGCTGAAGCCCTTTACCAAGAACTTTCTTGGGATTGTAACTAAAGCCTTCTCCTCGGGCTAACCATTTGGAGATTGTAAAAGCTGATCAGCACTTCATTTATCTAAGTCAGCATCTCTGTACCACAGCTGATGCTTCATGGCAGACAAGGACATAGGAGTCTTTGCAAAGATTAAGCTAACTGGGTGCTAGACCTACTATAGCACACGTCTGAAGTCAGCAACAGCCAACCCACCTGTGACGAAAACATGACTGTCTGATATATGAAAGGAGGCCACAACTTCTGCACTATCAACCTTTATCTTAAATATTTAAAGGGCTTTTAGCCTCTTCCCATTGAACGTAACAGAACTATGAGTTCCAGCTTGAAATTTAACTCTTCTTCAGCTCCTTATCTTTATCTTCCAACAAACCGAAACCAAAGCACACCAGGCTGAGGGAAGGAGTTGTCACTCACCGGATTGGGTTCATATCTGGCCGGCTAGGTTTAGAAACAGCTTTGACAAACTTCTCTGCCAGCTGAATCCTGGATGAAAATGGAAGCAAAATCCACCAGTTCAGTGAGATCTTTGGCACAGCAAGTAACAGCTTCAGCAGCGTGACTGACTAGGCACTTCAGTATATGCAGACTGTCTCCACTGCTAGCCAAATGGGTACTGAGCAAGACTTTTTTCACCCTGCCCTCTCAGTTCCCTGCCCAGTGATACTGGCTACTATCCATTACGAAGGGGTCTCTGTAGCTTCCTCTACAAGCTCACATGCTGCTAACACATTGATATATCAGCAGGAAAGCAGGACTAGTAGAGACATCAAGTCCCTGAGGAAGGAAACAGACGGGCTTATTACTTCTCCCTCAGCCAGTTACCAGCTATGCTCACGCAGACTCCCAGGATGCTCTGTTTACCCAGACTGTGCCTGGCTCACCCCAGACTAAGCAAAGAGCCAGACCTGCCCTCATATACAGAGAGGTACTGTTGGAAAAGGCTCTACACATTTCAGAGTAGGTTCATTCACAGTTTATCTTTGTAGCGGCGTTTCAGTTGAATGCACTTGCCTCCTTGTGCTCAGCATTCTGCTTTTAGTGTGAACACCATTTCCCAATCACTCCTACTCACATACAAGAAGCTTCTCCAGATCCTACATACCTCTGGTTGAAATGCTGCTTTCGAACGTCATTGCCATTCAGCACCAAGACATCAAGGATGTGGATGGCACTGATTTTTCGCTGGGCTTTCCCCTAGGGAGGGCGATACAGAGAGTTACTACTCAGACCATTGCTACTGAAGCTTAAATTTATAGACCATTTTTTGACAGGACATCATTCTCGTCTAGCAAGAAAGCGCCTTTCCAGATCTTGGCAGCGTGCAAATTCCCTGCTGCCCATTGTACAGTAACGTGTCATCCTCCGAGAACTGGCATATCTCAACCACACGGTTCTGTCTCAGGGGAGGAAGAGAAGGCAGGGCCATAGCTGTCACCATCAGCTCTCTGTGCCTTATCAGGTACCACAGCACAAAGCCCAGTGCACTACAGCATCTTCATCTGAAGTGCCAGAGGACAGGCAAACTCCCAGGCAGCCATGCCGTACACTGTGAATATACCATTAAAAACTTTCCACCAAGGCCTGAAATCTCTACTGAGCAGTTATGTACCCAAAGAGCCACAGAACACATCAAGTCATGTTGGCAATGTCATCTGCTGCTGCACACAGGACAACAGCAGTATGTCAGGTCCAAAGTGTTTTCAAAATAATGTTGAAAGCTCGTATCTATACTACTGGACAGAAAGAAGCAAATTAATGCAAAATAGTTTCTCTAAAGATCATATACAAAAACAACCCTCGCACCTGGAACAGATGGAACATTTATTTACAAAGAATAGGTGAAACTGCTCATTATATTTGCAGCCACTAGGTAAAGGAGAGAACAACCTCCTACCTCTCCTTTCAGCTCATGAACAATCTCCACAGAGAGAAGGGTATCTCGTGGCAGCTCAGTTTTCAAATCCAGCTTTGTCCAGCGATCTGACTGGCGGCCATCCCAGGTATAGATCTGTGATTTCTGTGTGTAGAAGGCAGAGTCAGATTTAGCCCAAGCTTCATGACAGCACAGGTGGAAGAGAGACTACTGACTAACTGTAGTGCAGCCTTCAGAGAATCTTCTTGGCCTAGGCTGTCCCAGGCAGTTTCTTTGTCAGAAGTTTTAAGGAAGAATCTTAATCTCTACAGCAAAGGAACACTGACTTTCACCTGCCAGTGACTTTTCATACCCACATAATGAACCAGAAATAGAACACCTTTATAAGGACAGCAAAGATAATTAGAGACAACAGCAAGAGTACAGGTCTCCATGTAGGCTGCGATTACAAAAAGCAGGGTTAATTAGTGTGAAAAGCAGTGAAGTTAGGAGAAAGAAACAAAAAATAACCAACAGTCTTAGGGACTATTGACAGAGATCCTTTCTGGCCTTTGAGGACAGAAAAGGATGGGATGAGACTACAAGGCAGAACACTGGCATTGAAATGAACCAGCGAAACTCCCAGACTGCTCTCAGCACTTACCCCTAGCCCCAAGAGGAACTTCTGCTCACTTCCAGCCACCATACACCGGTAATCTAACACTTGGCGAATTTTCTCCAGTGTACTGGAATTCAGAGGAGTGGGTTTGTAACTGAAAGTATCAATGTCTGTGCCCTAAAAAGCAAAGTATGGAAAAGGCAAATTAGACACAATACATCAGCAGGCAGGTAAATGCAACTTCTACATGAAACAAGAATCCAGGACTAGTTTCTTCACCTCAGTTCCAATGGGAAAAAGTTCTATTTGTACAAGAGGACTCAGAACAAGCTTCTGAGTAACGCCTCACCTGGATCAGCTCAAAGAACTTGGTCTTGGGATCTGAAGATGAAGGAGCAACACGAGCCTGATCAGGAATCTGAAAACAAATCCAAGTGATTGACAATAAGTGTTATTCTTTGGCATGTTCATAGGAGCCTTTCTGGTTTCAGTACATGACAGAACATCCTGCCCTCGGGATTCCAGTTGCTACAGAGATCATCTGGCAAATAAAAGGTCTCGTGTTTTGCAAATTTGATGTAGGCATACCACATCTCACAGGAAACAACAGGCAACTTCAGAAAGTTTCAGATGAAATATTTAATTTAATGCATGTTATAATGAATTACGGTATCATCAAAGACACACAATTAGCCTGTGAAACTGACTGCCATACCTATGGCTCCACTGGGGGCAAAATCTCAGGAAAGACAAACCAAACAATCATAAAACAAGACCTTTTGGAGAGCTCTGCTTCTTGGGAACTAGGTACTGAGTTCACTCTGTGTACGATGAAACACTCTAAACTGCAGCAAAGAAGCCTGCTCAGTTAAGCCATACGCATAATGAATCAGAAACATCCTGTTTGCTTACATAAATAGCTTGAAATAGTCTCTGCCTTTCCCACAAGACAACATATTAAACCTCTGGCTAGAAAGTCCTATCTGTACTGCAACTCTATTCTTGTTTCACCACAGCAAGGACACCTTAACAACCTCCCTGCTTGGCAGCTTACTTACCCCCCATAGCTGGAGACACTCCTTTCGGATTTCAGCCTGCCGTGGCTCAATCAGTGTCCTAGAGAAAGACAGCAGACTGTTACGATGGTGGAACCTCCTTGCTCCTGCAGCACTACATATCCCAGACATATAAAACTTGTACCTTTCAGTGTCTGGTTTGGGAAGGACAAACATGCACTGTTCCTCAAAAGGTTACCCAAGAGGATGCTGTCTTCCCTCCCCACCCTCCATCCATCTCCAATCCCCGTGTTTAGCTTTGTTTCATGGTCTGCATCTACTGATTAGCAGCCATTACTCCATCCCATTAAGTACCACTGCGCATCTATATTGTCAAAAATTTATGTTATCAGTATGAACTTATACTAATCTTCAAGAGATAGGTACATAGCCCTGTTTACAAACACCAGTGAAGGCCTGCAGAAGGCCACGCAAAAACCAGTGTCATTAGGATTAACTCTTAGATAATTCCTGGCTACCAGACTCACTCAGCTTTCTACTACCTATTATCTCTGAATGACACCTGAACAGAAAAGTCATGCCAGGGTAAGAGCTATACATCACAATGGCTTTAGTTTTACCTAAGGAATTCATGTCTTAAGCTTTAGGTAATCCTAGGTATGTAACTTAGATGCTTTGAATTGCCCCTGGAAAATGCAGAGCTATGAACCACACCCAGCTTAGATGGTTACTGTAGAATTGAACACACCAGCTGTGAGTTACTTTCCAGCTTAGATTCCTGCTAAGAATTAAGCCCACTTATGGTAATGGGAAATCAGGCAATACATGGAAGCCTTCTCAACAAGGGTGGTAATAGATCATCAGCTTTCAGGACTCCTCCAGCCACCCACATATTTCTGCAAATAACTTGGGCAGAGACACAAACTGAGCTACTTGAAAGCACTGTTGACCTCCCTGGTTCCAAAGGCCAAGCCAAGTACCAGTTCAAATTAAGAACACATTAGAGAGCAGCAAAGCAACCCATTATAGTAGGTTAATTCAAGCCTCACCAGAAGCCAGAGGAATATACTCACGTGTCTTGAACAAAGGCACGGATTTTAGCTAGTGCCTTTATCTGAACTCGGCAGTGGCTGAAAGAGAGGACAAGTTTCAGTCATGGAGCAATTCAGTCACCACCAAGATTGTTCTACTGTTCAAAACAAGAAAGAGTGCTGGGAGAACAGGAGAAAGCCAGTCTGATCCTTAAAGCAGTCATGGATCATTGCCAACATGATTCAAAGTGACAGGAAGATCAGCGGAAAGAAGTAGGCAGCAGCCTCCTCTCTTTTCTACGCAGTACTTGGAGGCTAAACAGTCACTAACAGTATACAGCATTTCTCTGCACAGCGTTCCTCTGCTCTTTGATAAACCTCTCAGAGCAGTGTAGCAGCATCAATAAGTACCTCCACGAGTGCAAGAAGCTACAACTGAAAGCCATATTGGTTAACCTATCTACAATCATCAGCCTTCATTGTCCATGGGCACTCACTTTTCATTGGATCGGACAATGTAATCGTAGAAATCCTGGTCGCCTTTGATCACATTCATTGGGACAACAAGGTTCACATCCACATCAGAGTTGCGCAGCTGGTTGAGCCTGACATTCACCGTGAAGAGATAGTCCCGCACATCACCAATCCCTAGCTTTAATCCTTTGCATATCACATACCTGCAGAGCAAGGCAGAGAGATCATGTGGGTTCAGTTCTTCCACACAGCCAACTTTCTTGCCACACTCCCATTATCAGGACAGTTTCCCAAATCCCAGGAATTCTTTCCTCCTGGGTATCCCTAGGAAGGTGCAATCTCACCTATCACAAAGCCATTATACATTTTCTGTATTCTGGAAAGACTGAGAAACTCAATCCTATTGAAAAACCCCACATATATCCCTCAATAAGTAAATCAATTCTGCAAAACTTGATAGGTACAATGAAATATCCTCTAGTTTCTCTGGAATCAGTTGTTTCATACAAAGCAGAATTTATTATATATTAAATTCTGCTGCCTTCTCCCTAGAATGGTAATTTGGCAATTATCTTCTTATCTTGTCAAGCTTCATAATTTTCTAAGCCTCTAAAATGTTTCCTCCTCCAAGACAGTTGCCAATTGAGGTAGGTCACAGACCTTCCACTAGACTTATGCAAATCCATCAATCACTGTATTTAGAGGACAGGGTTCTTTAGCAGTCCCTCACATGCAAGAATCTCACCTCTCCGAGTTCGCAGGGCGGCTTGTCACAGGTTTAAAGATGCACACTCGCTCAAAGCAGCAATACAGCAGATAAACAAGTCCCACACTGAATGGAGTAAATAGGTCAAAAGTTTTGCAGACAAAATGTCCTCCTGGAAAAAAGAGAGAAAGCATACTGATACAGGCAGATAAGGAAACAAGGAGGTATTAGGCACCTCAGTAACTTTATCTTCTGCAGAACTGGTAAGTGTGTTTTTGTACAATTAAACAGCATCTATAATACATTCATGAAGCGAGCCAGTGGGACTCCACAAACCATCTTCCCCATACCTCTCCAGCAATGAGAAAAGCATTTCCCCGATCAGGATCAAATGAGTACGCATGCTGTCTCATGAGCAAACCTCCTATCCCCCATCTTCCCTCTCCAGGCCCAAACTGTGCCCTATGGCATGGCAGCATGCTATGCAAAAGCCTCAATGGGAGAGGAGCTCCAACATGTACAACAAGAAACCTCAGGGCTAAAGAGGAAACTAAAAGATGTTACCTAAACAGAGTAACTCGCCATCTAGAAAGAGAAGAGTCTATGGTGCACCTTGCCTTCAAACAAGATTTCCATTTCCCCAAGCGAAAAACAGTCAGTCTTACAGAGCTATTATCTACCCAGACAGGAAAGACTTAAAGAAGGTTGCTCCTTTTACCATATCCCATTTGACACTACTGCTAAGTACATTATTGCCTCAGGTACTTCTAAACATAGGGCATCATATAAACGATAACATAACGAGCAGGCTTTATCTTCTGCAGCAGTGCCACATGCTAACTAAACTCAGCAGAAGAGAGGAGCAAAACCAGATAGAGCTGTAATGTCCATCGTTTGGCAACAATGAGGTACAGCTAAGACAATGTGAGACTTCATCTTATTCCAGTCGCAGAGATGACAGTTTTAAAAGAGAAAAGCCACAAGTTAGAGGGAAGGATGAACTGGATAAAAATCATTCTCTGTTCCAACCAGCCTGCTAGAATCTTCAGGAAGCAGCTGGTCCAGCTAGTGCCACAAAACTCAGATATACTGTCCAGTTATCACACTAGTGACCTTAGTCCAAGACAGCTACATAACACATTAAGAGCTTTAAATTAATGCATTTTACCTCACACTTTTAATTAAAAGCAAAAGAGACAATCTTATTTTTCTGCCCCAGTTCTCACAGGCTTGTGACGACCATCTCAGGATGTACACACTCAATTCTGCACAACTTAGCCTCTCTGAAGAGCAGGCTTCATGGCATGTTAACAGAAATTATACAGCATCCTTCCACAATGCCACCCACAGCTTCAAGGAGGAGAAAAAAAGATTAAGGGATAAAACATACCTGTCCGGACAATGGACAGTGCTGTAAGAAACTGGCAAAGCAGGAGCTGTTTGCTTAGGATTTCTTGCAGATTCTCTTGACCTTCCACTGAGAAACCCTGCAAAGCACACAGCATATGATTAGGATTTCCACAAATCTGTTGGTCAAGCCAAGGGTTCTGTATATCTAGATCATAGAATCATGATAACTTGTTTCCTTAAGATAAAAACCACTGTCACCAGGAATTTCAATAAAAGCCTTAAGAACTTCACATTATAACTATGGACATATGTCAAGTATGCTACTACTTGCAGACTGAGGTTATCAGTTTTGGCCATGAGTGCAGGAAGAAAAAATGAACCAACCCCATCAGCCATTAAGAAATGCACTCCTTTCCGATCAGTATTGTCCAACACAAAACTCTGAAAAGCAGTAATGTTCTCTGGGCGAGTGATGTCTCCATCTCCATCAATTCCTCCCTCTCCTAAGGGGAAAAGAGGAGAGAATTACTAACATGTTTGCAAGTATAGACAAAAGATCAGTACGTGCAGGTGATATATTGTCTTCAATCAACATTTAGTCAGAAATTACATAGACCTTGACAGGCAAATAAGCATTAACACATTCCCTTGTTCACCACCAAAGATGCTCATTAATTTAGGGAAATTATTCAGATTGTGTGGTCAGGGCTAAACAAAGCTGTATAATAACTATGCTTAAATGATGAGTTTGTCTTTTGCTGAGGCAACTCATTCAGTGCCCTCCCCTGAGACGAGAACTAACTACATGACAATATAATCTTCTCATTCAAGTAGGAATGACACAGAGCTCAAGCTACTGAAAATGTAAATTTCAATCTCACTGTACAGCTTACCTGTTATATGTTTTTACAGACAAGGCAAAATTATTCATGTTCTGCATATAAATTGGGCAACCTTCTACTAAGAATTCACATCACTCCACACAAACACATTACTCTATTTCCAAACACAATGTAATCTGGAATTTTAAAAAGTAACCCACAAAAAAAACCCGCAAGCAAGTTTATAAAAGGAGCAGGCAAAGGGAAATAGGGTTTGTGAATGAGCGTTAGTACAGTTTTCCCATGTGGCTCTTTAAAAAAAAAAAAAAAAAAAGGTACATTGTCTCCCAGGTTGGTGTTTTAGAAAGCTAGCCTAAGAGCTCACCAATTCTGACTTCAAAGAAGCCGAAACTTCTATTTGGTATTAGTCCCTATAAATCCTCTAAAACTACAGCTTCTATTAATTGAACTGGAGGACTAGAAAGCAGCAGAGAACAGGATGCATGATAGTGCTTTGATAACTAAATTCTCATCAATCATCCTGTCAGTAAGTGAAGTGACGCTAGAATTTGTTACCATTCTTCACAACACAAACACCACGGCAGTTTACTTTCCATCCCATCACTGGAAGAGTTTGTACACATATCACTAGGCTTCACAGCATATCAGACAGAAAAGGATCCAGAAAAATGCATCAAAGTCATTGGGCTATTCATTTCTCCTGGTATCTCCGTCTCTCCATAAGAACACTCGTTTGCAGTGAGTTATGAAGATTCAAATGCTGCAACCGTTAGAGCAATGTGTTTATCTGACTTGCTGCCCTTGCCATGAACCTTCTCTTTAACAGATCTAATCCTGAACTGCTAAACATTCTCTAAGAGTTCATGGTCACATGTCAAAAGTGGCAGTCAACAAGAGTCAGAGTGGTGGGGGGGAAAAAAAGGAAAAAGCACAATGGAAAAGCAAACCCTCTTCTCCACAAGCCAGTCAACACTGCCACACTCGAGTTGCCTTTATATAGTCTGAAGTAAGGAGCAGGAATACTAGAAATCCTCTATTTCCCTTCCTCTTCCTAGAGGCTATGCAGATAGAGGGCTCAGACATATCAGCAAGCTTAATAAGTTACCATCCATGAGGTGATATGCAGTAATTGTGTGTATACACCTGCTCAGCCTGTCTCAAAGCAAGGTAAAACACGTTATCTTAAACCTCTTTGGATTAAGAAGCTCATTTAGTCACAGTGATTCAGATACAGCCTCTAGCCCAACTCGGTTTTAGTTAACTTTACTAAAGAGCCCACAATCAATTCTCAAAGCAGATCCAGGGAGGTCTGATATAAAAGCATACTATCAGTCACACAAGTAAGGTTTTTATCTGGCTCCGCTAATAGATCTTTGGGTAAGTGAGGAGGCTGGAGCACCTCCCCTGTGAGGACAGGCTGAGATTGCGGAGGTGGTTTAGCCTAGAGAAGAGAAAGCTCCAGAGAAACCTTATAGTGGCCTTCCAGGACTTAAAAGGAGCCTACAGGAAAGATGAGGAAGGACTCTTTACCAGGGAGTGTAGTGATAGGACAAGAGGTGATGGTTTTAAATGGAAAGATGGCAGATTTAGATTAGATATCAGGAAGAAATTATTTACTGTGAAGGTGGGGAGACTCTGGAACAGGTTGCCCAGAGAAGCTGTGAATGCCCTGTCCCTAGCAGTGCACAGGAGCAGGTTGGACGGGGCTTTCAGCTCTAGCGGAAAATGTTCCTGTTCACGGCAGGGGCGTTGGAATTAAATGATTTTTAAGGTCCTTTCCAACCCAAACTGCCCTACAATAAGTCATCTCACTCACTGTGTTTCAGGCTGACATCAATGAAGTGGAAAAGCAATCTTAAAGCACTCTACAAATTTCAGATGAGCAAAGCACTCAAGTATCAACTCTTAAAATGGGGGACACAACCCCAGGGCAGATTGGAAATAAATGCAGAAATGTGACTTGATATGCAAGCTCACCAATCTCAACCCATTTCTCAGACAACAGCCCCCTTCTACCTTGCAAAATGGTTCCCTATAAACTGGCTTCTCCTAGATCCCACACTGGATACCAGCCCTGCTCCTGAAACAGAGGCTGCAGCATAAGCAAAAACATCAGGTAACACTCATGCATGCTCTACATACCATAGTAGGGTTCAAAGAGCTCACTGGAAGCAGAATAGAAGTCCTCTAGTTTAAAATCATTTGGTCCTTTCAAGGTCATGCCAAACCCTTTTGCATGCCACTTCCGCCTCCACAAGACATACTCAGAGAAGCCTCCAGGACCCGCACACACATCAGCAAAGTAGAGCAGCTCTGCATCTCGCTCCTTTATCAAAGGCCTCTGCAAAAGGAAACTGAGGAAATTCTACTGACCCAGTAACAGCCCTCATCAGCAGAACTAGATATACCATAAACTGCACTATTCAGTGAAGTATTTCAAGCATCTGTTTTCCCAGCTAGTATCTTGAGTATTCCCCTTTCTCCCCACCTTCTCCATTCTCTGAGAAAACACTGCTGTTGGAAAGTTAAATAGAGGTCCTCACCCCTTGGAAGTCCTTAGGGTTTGTAAACATATAGTCAAAGACATGGTCCATATTTGCCATCTTCATTGCAGCCCTGTGAACACATAAATAGGGATCTATTACGTTTCGAGGCTGAAAGTGGGCTTAAATGGGAAAGGGACTACACAGCCAGAAGTTCTGCAAACCTGTTCAGGAAGAAAGCTCCACGGATCATCTCGTAGGGGTTAGACCTTGTTCGGGCTCGACGCATTTCTTCTCCATCCAGCTCATCAAATACACTCTGCACAAAGAGAAACAAAATTGAGGGATAGGTAGGCACGAGCGTTTCCTACCCTTGTGCTTCTCTCCTTATGACAGCAAGTTCTGTGCAGGGTTTGATTCACCAATACAGAATGTTTTTCTGTCACACAATGATATTCACTCTTCTTCTAAGCCACCCCGGTTCTTAAGCAAATTTAGTGACACTGAAGAACTCCGTACTGATAGCTCCAGAGCTTTATAATGTGGTTAGCCACTGCAAAGGCAATCCCAGCCTCTCACACATGTACACACACCCACACTCTACTGCAGTTTACAAGGGCATGATAAAATCTAGGAGAGAAGATGGAACGCATAAGGAAAAACAGGGAGTTTATTTCCTTAGCCTTTTCAAGTCTTCAGCCTTTCACTTGGACTATGAAAGGGAGACAGTTTTCACCCATCTCTTTGAAGGCTGCAGTGCAGAACAGGCTACTGAATAGACAGTAACCACCAGGATGCTAAGTCATACCAGTGGCATGGAGGTGAAAGAAGATGTAATGAGCTCTTACCAATCACTTAACTAAACTACTCTTCAATTATTTATGTTTCACTTTCTTCCCCAAAACTTCAGTTCCTCTCCAAAGAAGGGGACTCACCTTGCACTGCAGGACATTACGTAACAGCTCTTCACTACAGAACTCTGTTTCATCTTCAATCACCATTTTCCTCTGAAACAGGATGAAAACACAGTTAACATCTGGCAAACATGGTATTGGTCACGTCAGAATGCAACATGTACCAGTAATGAAGGAAGGCTGCCAACCACATAATAGGTTGTATTAGCAAAAGCAGGAGTTATTCTCTCATCAGGCAGCTTGAGACCACATGTGAAACACTGCATCCAGTTTAGCACTCCCCAGTACAACACAGACATACTGGAGCAAGCCGAGCTTAAGAGCCTCCACGAGGATATGTGTGCAGAAACACTTGGTGTATGAGAAGAGACTAAGAGAACAGTTTGATCAGAATGGAGAAAGGGAGATCCTACCGCTGTATACAAGTACCTAACAGAAGGAAATAGAGAAAACTGATCTAGATTTTGGACTTGATCTTAAAGGTCTTTTCCAATCTAGGCAATTTCGTGATTCTGTGAATTAAGAGATGGACAGTGATTGAACAAGAAGCAATGGACATAAGCTGCAACCCCCAAAATGCCAATTAGTTATAGGGAAATTTATTTTGTCAACTGGCTTATCAAACACTGAAACGGATGCCCAAACGGGTTGTGAAATTTCCATCCTTGGAAATACTCAAAACTCAACCAAACAAGACCTTGACCAACCTGATCTAGTTGGACCCACTTCAACTAGGAAGCTGCACTAGCAATCTCGAGAGGTTCCCTCCAGCCTAGATTATTCTACAACTCTTTGACAATGCAACTGTGTCAGGCTAAGTATTTCTGCATCATTGTAGGGTGGTAAGCACTGAGATCTCAAGATCACCTTCCCCACAGTCATCCACTCCTTCAGCTCCTGGGCGTCAGGGATTTCCGTGGTACACTCGAGGCACCAGTCCACCTCCTCGTAGGCACTGGGCTGCAAACACAAGACGTGAAGAGCTGAAGATGTTTTTGTTGGCAAAATGTAACAACTAATTGCTCCCCAAAAGTGTGCCTCCTAATTCTAGCATAAAGGGGTTATGCCATTACTTTAAGGCCAACCATAGAGTCTTTTTCCTAGTCTAAAGCACGTCTTATTTGCTAGGATTTAAAGAAAAAAACAACAACAAAAACCTCCACCATAAAAAAACCCCCACAGCACTTTCCTCTCAGAGTGATAAATAATAAAGCCAAAACAAACGCCTAGTGCTCTTAAGGTACACTTTAGAGACACTGCAAAAGAGACAGTTGCCAAAAAAACCCACACTTCCTGATGGTGCTTTACACATTCTTCCTCCCAGTTCTTTCTGAAAGGCTCCCTCATTTTGCAACTTAATTGAGGCTTCGAACAATTTTTATAATCTTGGGAAGGAATTGGTTTGGCTGTTAAGACCAAAGAGATGCTACTCCTCCACAAAGAGGGGCTGCTAAGATTTACTAATCTTCTTATATTTACTAAACACAACAGTTAATCATACCTAACATTTAACTGCTGTGAGCTGTAGAAACACACTGGAGAATGAGACTTGAACCAATAAGCCTACAGAACAGGTCTCAAATTCCTGGCTCTCAAGGAATAACCTCTGATATTATTTTCAACTGCTGAAATCAAAGAATGGAGAGCAAAGTGCTATAACATGCACCATCCATGACTTGACAAGCACTGCTGCCCTTGACTAACAATGGCTGACTTACCCTCCAGACTCCAGATGCCTAGGATTCAGTGCTGTGGTTTGATTTCTTGCCTTTTAAATACAAACATACAGCAGCTAATTTGCACCAAATAATATCAAAGCTGGCCATTACTTTCCTGACAACATCTATTTCCCAGTGTTCTTCCCTTTTGAAGAGCTCAACAAGACGCAGGAATGTAACATCTGAGTATTTTATTTGGGACTATTAAATACACCCAGAAAAATGTTTGGGGTTTTTTTGTTTGGGTTTTTGCTATTGTTGTTTTTAAATCACCTATACAGGCATTAAAAATTATATACAAAATAAAAATGGTAAACCCAAAAGAGCTCGGTAACAATTTTTAATCCCTTTCGCTACTGCAAACTCAGAAACAAATCCTACAGACCAGAGCAACAATCCATCTCAAAACAATTTTGTGCCAGAACATTAACACGTGTGACAGAAAACAAGTTTTGCTTTGCTGTTCTGGGACAAAACAAGGCCTGGGGTCTACCCAGCAGAACCACTTAATGGTAACCACTTTTATCAGACAACACTAAAAATTATACCCAGAGGGAAAATCCTGAACACAGCAACAAAAGAGGAATTCAGAACAAGAAGTACTTACCTCTGGCTCATCCTGCCAATCAATATTGAGCTCCCCATCAAATCCTTTGAGGGTCAGCCCAAAGCCTCTCCTTCCCTTCTGGTTGGAGGCCTCAACAATATCCTTCCTGCCTTGGCCATATTTTCCCAGACCTTCTCCTTCCCGGAAGCCCATCTTGGCCTACAAAGAAAGCAAAAGGAGCATTGTGAGGCAAGCAGACTTGAGTTTATGTACTACTACTGGGGTTAAAAACCAGCAGGGAAAATGGCACATTGCTCTGAAGTGACTTGAAGGCGTTGAGTATTTTTAATCTCAGCTGTGGCAGTATTGAGTTCACTTCACTGAGGCAGGACACAGTAAAGCTAGATCTAAAAAATGATGTTTGAGATGACAGCAAATTACAAAAGGTTCAGTAATGCAGGAACAGCCTGCTCAGAGGGAGAAGTAGTGAGGTGCCTGGCGCCATTCATCACAGTGTTCAGTAAGCATGGAAGGTTCATAAAAGATGTTGGCACAGAAAAAAAAAGTTTGTGTTGTGATGATATTATTTGCTGTGAACACGCACTCCCATACATTTCAAGCATCAGTTAAAACTTCACCTAAAACTCAGGAGGAGTAATGCCAGACACAGTGCTCCTGAAACTCATTCACATCTCCCAAGTTATAAGAAATATGTTTGTTAACTGCTAGTTTTTCAGGCTTTTCATAAACTTTAGCAACAAGAGAACAACAAAAAGCATTAATACAGTCAATTTCACTCCTTCCAGTATGCACCTGCAAGACAGTAAGTAAATGAAAGACTAAGGATTAAGTTCCACTGAATGTTACCCATATACTCCCTCTTGTGAAAAGCAACAAAAACATTGCTTCTTACCAATCTGTGTGAGAAACATCACAACATCTGACAGGTTTTATAACAAAGGTGCATAGTGTCTTCCCATTGCCTCTGCTACCTGGCTCTGAATCAGACCTTGAAATATGTGCTTCACGTGACAGCCACAGAGCCTGTTATACATCGGTGTTCTGAGGACAGAATTTTGAATACCTGGTAATCAAGGACTACTTTCCTTTTTACCTAATGCTACCAAATTATTCAGCCAGACTTGTATCACATCAATCTTTATATTCAAATTTATGAGGCCTTACAAACAAAAGCCTCCTGAATTCAGTAGTAAAAGCTCCTCTACAGCAGCAGTGATTGAGAGCACGCACCCTAATTGGCTCAAGAGAGAACTTTCCAAGTGAAAGACAGTCTTGTGTTAGAATCAGCAAACTGCAGCCCAGTGCCAAAAATGCACATGGACAGATTCTGAATGATCAGCAAGAGGATTCATCTACAGAGAGGCACAATCAGCAACTCTCAGCCTCTGGATCCCATTGAGTTTTGAATTCAGCAAGAGCTGAAAGTTCTTCTTTCCTGTAGAGGTATGATCCCGCTGGTCAACAGCATTCCACCTCCTTGAGAGGCAGTATCTCCCTGTTCCTACTCCTAGTAGCAGCTAGCACTTCCCAGCTTCTAGCAGAAGCCTGAACTTCTGACTTGGCAAATGCAGGTACAAGGTAGACAACCACCATGAAGGATTGCTGACCTCTGCTCCTGTGACTCTAGCACCAGCACAGAACAAAACAAGACACGAATTCAGTCTCCTGTTGAGTTCCAAACTCCTGCCACATTTCAAGTAATATACAACCATATATCTCATCTTCTCTGCTGACCTTGGAAATAACAGTTCTGCTTCTCCGTTGTCAAGAATGGAAATTCTTTCAGGATTATGAGATACTGATGATAACACAGCGACAAAGTTTGCATCAGAAAATAAGTGCAACAGCACACATCAAAAGATGCTCCTCTACATCTTATTATTGCCTTTAAACTCAGGAACAAGTTACCAAATTTGGGACTACCATTAGACAGAGACAGTCAACTATCTTCTTAGAACTTCCTGGAGGTACTTTCTTCCGCATACTAACACTGTGCAGTCAAGGGTCTGGTGATCACCTTCAAAGTTACATTGTCACAGTCTCTACAGTTCGCAACTCCCTGCCTTTCCAAGAAATTCCTGGCCCTACATAAAGCAAGGTGGCACTACTTGAAAGAAAAAGAAAAATCTTATCATTAAGGTAATAATTCTACAAGGGTATGCCAGCCAGCCAAAATCAAACAAGTTAATGTCAATCACAGAAATTGTTAAGGCCTTTCTTAAAAGGCATTTGTTAGTTCAAGCATTGAGAAGTAACACATAATAGGACTCTTTTCTTCAAGCTCAGCAAGCTGCCTGACCCAGAGATCCTTCCCTTCACATTTACCTCCCTGGCTCCCAGGCCTTGAACAAGAATCAACTTTCTTTTTTAACAGATCCCCTTCAATAAAACTCTCTCAGCCCCCCTTGATTGCCCAGTAGCTGGCTCAAAGAAGCCGAGAACTCTGCTACAATAAGGATCAGAATCTCTTAAAACAAACTAGTCTTTTCACTTTGCTCTCATCAGGTCTTCATAGTTTGGTGCAAAACTATTTTGACCCACCATGAGCTTTTGGGAGACACTGTTATACATTGAGTAGCGAGATGAAGTGCCCTCCACAAGAGAGTCTTGTTTGAACTCATTGCTGAAGACTGGTCTCTTCTCATCGTTCTCACTGTCAGATCCACTGCTGCTACTGGAAGACTCTGAAAACAAACAAACAAAAGTGCAAACCGTGAGTATGAAAATAAGAAAATGGAACATTACATCTCAGTAATCACATTAAGCGTACAGTGTGACTCATTAAATCCTCTCACACAAACACACAGAGGACACTTCAGTATCTCAAACATGCTACAGGAAGCACACAGGAGTAGTATAAAATACCCCACGGAACCAAAATCCGGTTATCTGCCCCTTTGTCTCTGGGATACACACAACCTCTCTGAGCCAACAGATTCCAGGCCCCCCAAAGGGCCCATTAGAGCGGCAGAGTAGGCCACAGCATGACCATGATAGTACACTGTGTTGCACCTAACCTTTGCAATGATCCTGAGGTGCTGAGAAAGTCTACAGAGACTCTCTCCTGAGAATAATGAAAATTACTGACATCTTGATAAAACATACTAGATTTTCCTCAGTTCCCTACCTAACTACAGGTGTAAATACATGCCTTACGTAACCAAAAATCCACATCAGGTACACAGGCATCTGCCAAATGGCCAACGCTGCAGAAAGAAGAGGGAGCTGTATCCCTTATTCCCCATATTAAACTTCAGCTTGACTCCACTACTCACCTCAGTAGCAAGGATGCACAAGTTCACTACAGCAAATTAGTTTTTCACCTCTTAGAGTTTACCGATGCCTATAAACCCCAGTGAAAGGTAACGTCAGATGATGCCAATCTAGTTCAAAAATATCCTGACAGAGATGAAGGTTTGAGAAAGAACTAAATCAAGTCAGTTGTCCAATGAAGTAATACCATACAAAACAGGCTGTCAAAAAAATCTTTTGTCACCTGAAACCAATGCAGCAGAGCCTTCATGAGCAGCAAACAATGAAGCTCTATGTCCAGTTCCACCCTGTGATCTACTTAAGAAGAACTTAGACCTGCATGAGCTGTATGGTCCTCGCTGCTGCTCGACAGTTGTGAGACACCCAAACCTATTTGCTCTGGGCTGGATGTAACTGGGCCAGGAACTGTGGTAGTCATATCATTTGCCTCATGGCCTGCTTCGCACCAGGTGCATTGCAAGGAAGGTCCGACAACCCACCGCTTCCTTATACTTCTCCTGTGGTAATATCACTACGAGAATGTAGTGATATTCTACACTACAAAAATATAACTTACACAGCAACAGCACATATTTCCTTCCTGAAATTTGCCTAGCACCACACCAGTCATATTAAAGTTAATGCTGTGGAGCAGGCCATACAGACAACTGGAGCAGCAATCCATAGCAAGCACAGGCCCACTCTTGATTTTCAAATGTCTGTCACACAAGTTACAGTTCTTGTAACATAGGATTTTGCTTTAGGGTCGATTACTACTTTCTGCTTCTCCAATACACAGGTTCAATTAACTTTGCTGCCTGCTTTTGAGCTGTGTCTTATTTTCCAGTGGCTCACGATGTGCCTCAAACACAACACCCATTACATACATCTCATAAAAGCCCCTTCACAACTATTCTTGCTTTTAACATTTGCTAGGCCATGCTCAGCTGTGATTAGAGCTCAAATCACTTCTCTCCCCAACCTTCTTTCATCAGAAATCACAATGGTGTTTCAGACAACTAAACAATCAACCCTATCCAGAAATGTTGTCCTTCAACTGTATCAACTTGTTCCTTAAACATGAAGGCTCACAACCTACTTTGACCCATCCATGAACTCGATAATCAAAAGAGGATGTCCTGGTTTGAGTTACAACCAAATTAATTCTGTTCAGTGATTTTACTTCTCAGCTCAGTCTCTTCTAACCGCACTTTAAGTTAACAGCATTTTTTCACAGACAGCGTCTGCTTCTAGAAGTGATAACACTGGATGTTTAGAGTTACTACCAAGGACTGGTGTGCAGACCACAGTCACTGCTAAATCTTGTGTGCCACACCAGGGGGTGCAGAAAGTGGAAGGCCGCGCCTGCAGGGAGGAGCAGCCAGGACAGGTGACCCTAAACTGACCAACGAGGGATTCCATTCCATATACATCATATTTTGTATAAAGCTGAGGGATCACGAGAGTCAAGCTCTTCTTCAATGGCCAGCATCCAAGAAGGTCTCCATCCATTCTGCCTTTGATCCTGATCCATGTGTTCCTGAATCCCGTTCCAGAATCCAGCTTCTGAATCTGGTTCCTGTCTGACACTGAGTCCAGTCTGGGACTTCCCCAGGGCCCACTCCACAGCATCAGTGGTGACGGTGAAGTAACTGCTGTCAGGGGGCTTGGGTTTGATACTGTTTTGTATATATTTGTTTATATTCCATTTTATTATCTTTATTAAAGCTGTTTGAGTTTTCTATTCTAATCCAAAACTCTCTCTCCCCTCCTTATTCTCTTTTTCTTCCCATTCGGGGCAGGGGGAAAGGGAGGTTAGTAGAGATCCTTAAGTCTCTCTCCCTTATTCCTTTCTCTTTCCCTTTTGGAGGAGGAAGAGGAGTTAACAGAAGAGTGTCTGTTGAGGTCTATAGGACTGTCCTGACCCTAAATCTTGACAGGTGAAAAGAATTTAAAAAAAAAAAAAAAATTAAGGAAAAGTAGACAATTAATTTAGTTAACTCTGGAACCAGTTTTTCTTTCTGAAACCAATCACCTGTGAGCTCTCACAACTCCCTTCTCCTCCCCAAAATCTCACAGAGCCAGCTAAAGAGATGGTGCTACCACACGAGTCCCAATCAACCCACCCTTTGTATTTATCTGAATTTCTCCCATCTGCAAAAATCAGATAAGATTACAGATTTATTTTTTTTAAACAATGAGGAATTACGATGTCTCTTTACAGAACAACACCCACAGCTCTCGCTACTGAAAGTCCCAAAAACACAACTGCTGAGACTGAAAGGATTAATGCTGCTCACATATTACAAGAATCTTTACACCTTTGAAGCACGGACTCGTCACATACTGCAAATTCTGTTTTCCATGTCTGAATTAATTCAATTCCCAGACCAAACTGTTTACATGAGTTTTTAAAAAAG
This sequence comes from Coracias cyanogaster, assembly GCA_033124195.1. Lineage (NCBI taxonomy): Eukaryota > Metazoa > Chordata > Aves > Coraciiformes > Coraciidae > Coracias > Coracias cyanogaster. The sequence goes on along the minus strand of JAVSBS010011895.1, from coordinate 2,186 downwards.
CTTAAAAAAAATTCACACCAATCCAAGGTTGTGAACAGAAATAGTTTATTTTTTCTCCTAAAAAGAGAGTATGTTATTGAAGTTCAGGCTATCAATTAGGATTTAGGACACATGGCTTCAATTCCTAGGCATCATTTAGATTCCCTGCAGCAGTATATACCTTACCTCCAACCTTACCTTGAGTCGTATGATTACTAAATTGAGTTTCATCATCTGAAGTAGAACTAAGGGTTAATCCCAAGTCTTCTATCCTCTTCTTCTGCTTCTTTTGGGGGCTGCTAAATTCAGGTTCTGTCCTTCTCTTCATTTTTGCTGAAAGAAGATGATCGCACTTGGTAAACATTCAGCAAATTCACTTCCCCCTGAACGCTGAAGGGTAAGGTGCAGCAGCATGGCAGCATAGATAATTCTATGAATATTAGGCTTCTCAACATAAGTTTGCTTTAGGTGAAAGTATCTGCTTCTTTTGAACCTACCTTTTTAATAGCTAGTCTAACTAAACAAACACAAAATCTATGCAGAAGCTCCCCTATTGCTGATGACTTGTATTTCAAATCATTTCTACAACCTACCTACTATTACATTCTAGTAAAGGAACACAACACAGATATCAGCACTTACATAACTCCAGATATTGACAGTTGGTTACTACTACTGAATCAAAGATTCATTTTATCCAAACGTACAAAAAAACCCCACCAACCAACAGGAAATAAGATCAATCTAATGGAGAACATGCAAGATGGAACCAATTTCTCAGAAGACACTCAGAACACCTCTGACCTCACTTCTGCAAATGTTAATTACTAGAAGAGCTTTCCTACAGCTTTTCTGCAGACTTCTGCAGCAGAACTTTATTAAATAGATGTGCTCATGTTGTGGGGTGTCTGTGTTTCTCACCAGGAATCACTGGCAAAATACCAAGCTTCTGGATGTGGCTGATAAACTTTGCCTAAGCCCAGAGAAAGGACTAACACTTAAGATGGAGTTACTAGAAGCTAGTCAGGAAGGCCTGCAGAGGATAAGAACCACGGAAGAGGAAAACAGGTGAAAATTAAAAGGCACAGATGCACAGAGCACTTGCTGAACCCCTCTGCTATTGATAAAATGTAATAAAAACTTACTGGTGTTTGTTATTCGACATAGGAACAGTGGGCTATTAAAGACACCCCAGGTCTACAGTTTGAACCCTCTGCTATCAAATCTACTTCCACAAACATATACAAGGCAACTTAAGACCAATTCCTTTATTCATCCCCAGAACTCTGACTTCAAAAACATCTCACAGCTGCACTGCCCTATGGCTAAAGAAATCTTTTCCCTTCCACCAGAGATTCTTTTACAGCCAACTCATACTCATCTGCTCCTGTGTCAATTTAGTTGCGTTGGGTTTTTTTTTCCCTTGCTTCCTTATCTCTAGCAAACTAAGAGCTATGTTGGATTTCTTCTGAGCTAGTCTCCTGGCAGGCTAGCACGCTCCCCGCTCACCACCGGTAGCCTCCTCTCAAGCTCCCCAGCCTCCTAAGCCTACCAAGGGTCCCTCAGCGCCTCCGTTTCCCTGCTGCACTTCACACCGCGCAGGACCCACGGCGATTCCGGCGGCACCGGGCCGCGCAGGAGACACGCAGCTGCCGGGAACAGCCCCTCGGCAGCACGCAACCCGCCGCGGCTGCCGCCACCCTCCGCTTGCCCCGCCAGCGCCCTGCGGGCACAGCCCTTACCGGTGCGACACCGCTCCTCGGCCAGGCCCTCGCTCGCGTCGCGCCAGCCGCCCCGAGGCCACGCACCGCCCCCACCCCCGGTGCCCGAGGCCAGGCAAGCAGCCCGCGGGCCCTCCCGGGCCGGGAGCGGGCGGCGGCCGCGCACTCGCGCTCCCCTAACCGGGGGCGCTCACAGAAGAGGAGGAGGCGGCGGCGCGGCGGCAGGCGGGTTGCTCGGGCCGGCTCCGCTTCCCAGGAGCCCGGCGGAGGGACGCGGGCCCGGTTCCCGCGCCGCCACCGGCGGTTTCGTTTCCCAGCTCGGAGGCGCCGTCACCGCCCCGCCCCCTCCCGCGGGTCCTCCCCGGCCCGCCGGCGCGCGACAGTGACGCAGGGCCCGCGCCGGCACCGAGGGGCCCGCTCCCGCAGGCGCGCCGCGGGCAGCCCCAGCCCAGAAGCGGGCCCGGAGACCCCTGCGCAAGGACCACT